>JAOTQH010273813.1:0-10552 GCA_025631255.1 Cornus kousa
TGTACACTTAATAATAATACATATATATATATATATATATATATATGTATCTGTATGTATGTACATATGTATCTAGAGATTCCAGACCATTGATAAAACCTAGCATTTAGTTCTTAAGCATTTCATTAGCAATATAATACTGGTATAAAGGCAACAATAACCTATACTTTCATCATTTTGGGTGGTTAGATAGGACAAGCAACCTATAAAAAGGCAATGCAAACTAGAGTTACATCTATTAAGTGCCATTATTATTCACATGAATTTTCAAAAAAGAAAAGAAAAGAGGTTATATATGTCAACAATCACAATTGAACCCATTGGTGTCACAATAAGTGGTAAGTTGGAGGACACTTTTGTCTGTAAGGTTATCTTGAGGTATGTCCTACGTGCCATTTCCACATGAAGTCCTACTGCATCTTCATGTTGAGGTCCACAATGGCCGCCCATGTATTCTCGTATCCATTAATGGAGCCTTTCATCACTTCATTTCTCTCATTTTAAACACTCTCTTCACACACTTTTGAACTTTGAAGTGATTCTATGGCTAGGGACTTTCTTTTCAAAATATTTTTGAGTCCGAAATTTAGAAATGTTGGTGAGTGAGGAGCTACGTTAAGACCAGTGGGACCAACTGCCCCTACTGAACTTTCATTTAATTATAATTTATATAATTTTTTTAATAATTATAGTTGTCCCCCAAATGATTCAAAAGGATCCTTCTTTTAGAGCCCAATAACTTTCTCTCAAAAAAAAAAAAAAAAAAAAACTGAAGTCTTTCTTATTCCACTCATCAACAAAGTTTTAACGAATCAAAAAAAAAAAAAAAAAAATTTGCTTTGCTATTTATTATTTTAGTTCATTTTTTTTTTACTATTTTATTATTAATGATTTGTTGCTTCTAGCTCCATTGATTGGTGGACCTACAACTTACAGCTATTTCATTTATTTTTTTAAAGAGGCTGATGAGAGTTTAATTTTTCATGTATGGGATAAATGAGTGAGTAAATATATTATAAAATAATTATAAAAAACCCATTAAAAGTAATAATGTATGTGTTTGTTAGCTTTACTGACCTTTATGTATGGTTATGATAACGTGCATTTATGGAGAAAAGCTTCTAATAAAAAGTGCCTTTCCAAAATATATGAAAACAATTATTATTTAGTTTTTTAAAAGACCAGGAGAAAACCTTTAAAATCTAAACTAAAGAACCTTTTAGTTTTTAAAAGCATTTTTTTAAAAAAATTATAATCTAAAAAGTTTACACAACACGAATCATAAAAATAAAAATATAAAAAACCTTCTTAGTTCTTTCTTTTAAGGGTTCGAGAAAAAGCATTTAAAAAGTTAAAAAGAGTATTCTCCAAAATTCAACTTTGTAATTTTATTCTTATACTATACAGTACTACGTAGTATATATTTTTATAAAATTCTAAATATATACGGAGTATATATATATATATATATATATTTAATAACTACTGTATTTTATTAACTTGAGGGTGCACACAGGCTAACATTTTGACCAACAAGAACAAGATAAAATATCAAATGCCAGCCAAACAACACGTTGCGTCCTATTATACCGTGGAGAGAGAGAGAGAATGGGGCCAGTACATTGAGACTAGAGAGAGAAAGTTTTGTAGAGAGAGAGAGAGAGAGTGTAGAGAGGGAATAGACACTCGACAGAGTACGGCGACATCGCTGTCTTCTCTCTCTTTCCTCCTATACATATATATCAACACCACCATTTCAAGCCACTGATATCGTCCAACTTTCTGAACAGTCTCGGGGCTCCGAGCCCCGAAAATACAGGTAACCCATTTCATCTGTTATTCGATTCGTTTAAATTTTCTTTCATTTTCTCAGGAAAATTTTGGCGGTGATTTTTCAGGGAATGTACTCTACGATTCATTCACTTCCGCAAGATGGTAGCTCCGGGCACGGCGAGTTCCACGGCTCCCTTGATGGGTCGAACGTGCCGGGCGATGCGTGCTTGATGATGACCATGGATCCGAAGCCCCGGCTCCGGTGGACAGCGGAGCTCCATGATAAATTTGTGGATGCGGTCACTCAGCTCGGTGGCCCTGACAGTGCGTGTTCATTATTCACCCCTCTAAACTTTCTCTCTCTAAATTATTTCTGCTGCTTGGAATCCTTTCTTTCTTTTTTGCGATTTTGATTTTTTCTCATGACTGTGGAGTATTGATTGAACTGAAGATACACACATATTGACATACATGTATTTTCTACAAAACACTTTTATATATTTTTTATTTTCTTTATATACACAAGCGGCATGAAAAAAAAAAAAAAAATGCTTCCCATTAATGGAAGTCAATAGATTTTCAATGTGAGGTCTTTGATCCTAATTTTCAATTCATATTGCAAGGATTTTGGTAATTCAAGTAATGCACAATTTCAGAAGATTTTATTGATTTTTTATTTTTTATTTTTTATTTTTATCCTAGATTAAGATAATACAAAAAATATTACTTGGTGTTAAATAGGATGCATATTAAATAGATAGTGTGAGCTCTTATGACAGAATTGGGCATATGTATATAGTTTTCATTTAAAAAATAAATAAAAATAAAAGGGGTTGGTGGTTTTGATGTAATTGCTCCTTTTTGCTAAGTTTGATTATATGGAAATAGGACAATAATATTATCAATTCTTTTTCCCCGGAAATTATCAAATAATATTATCAAATTCATTTCACATTTGAGTATTTTTCTCATCATCAATGCTGCATCATCATTACTATGAGTGAGGTTACTTGGGATGTGGAATATATAAATTTAAGCTAGACTCTCTCTTTTTCTCTCTGCTAGCCATTTTTTTTAGGATAATTGTGGAATATAGATTATTGACAGTCATTCCTTCTTTTACATTTTTTCATTAATGATAAATATAATTGTATTAAAAAATATCTTTCATGATTTTTGAATTATTGTATGACTATTCTTTCTTCCCAATTTTTTTTTTTCCTAGTTTCTTTCTTCCCAATTTCACACCTATTATTCTTCTCAGTCCATGCTTTGAGTTATTTTTGATGAATTATTTATCCCCACATGTTTCTAGGGTGTACTTTTTTTGGGGGGATGAATTATTATTAGTTTGTTTCTAGATTGTGTGACAAACTATTTTGGAACCATGCAGTTCACTTACTTTTGGCATGCAGTCTAGTTGTGGATAGAGTGACTTTGGTGCCTTTTCATTGCATGAGAGTAATAAATGAATAAATATTTTTCTTGAAAATAAAATAGACAGTCTTACTTTTGAAACTCTATAATATACTGTTCCTAACTACAGAGTGAAAGAAGCACCGATACAAGCCTTTATTTTGTTTGTACATTTTGCTTCCCTTGGTTCATGTGTAGATATACTCTGTTCCTACTTCATCACATATAAAGTTTACCGAGAAATCTAAGGGGAATTATATTTAAAACTCAATAATATGAATAAGTTAAAGTATGGGGAGAAAAAAATAAATAATCAAGCAATCACACAAGATTACACGGTGTTAATGTTAGGAAGAATTATGGAACCTCGTTTAGACCGATCAAACCCACCAATGAGAAGAATTCTTACAACTATTAACTATACTAACAAACTCGTTCCTCATGCATCCCACTCTCCAATCCGTGCTTTGATTTCCAATGACTAGTTAACATCCAGTTGTTGTTTGTTTGTGTGTTCTGGTGTTGATGAAGTTTTTGGGTTCACAATTTGATGGTCTGAATAATTACTCACCATCTAATGTAACATGCTAGATGATAGGGAAAAAATATGCTCTCTATCAAAATATGAATATATAATCTCTCTACATGCTTTCTCAATAATGTGTAAAGTGATCTGTATAAGTTTGAGGCCCATGGGTGTTTTCGTGTTTATTAATCTTTGAGTCATCAACAGAAAGGGAAAATAAATATTTTTGGAATTCTGATTAGAGAGGGTTTCCATTAAAATTGGCACCAATCCATTTATCAAGCTTTCAATTGAAACCTATTGTCCATTTGTGATCGAGCTTTTGATGGAAGCATACTGGAATTAGATAAAATAACATAAAATTTGAAAATTTTCGATCAATCAAGATATTAATAGAAGCACATTGTTTTTGTAAAAATTTAAGTTAAAATATATTTGATCTAAAAACAATTTCATGTATTTGAAACATCCTTTCTATAAACCAAAGCATGTATGCATTGTGCCCTATAGTATGATTGACGATAAGAATGCATATCATGAACCTTAATTGGTGAGTTAGTAATTCAAGAGATTAATGTACCTTGTCCCTTTCAATCTTCATTTGTTTTTTTCATAGTCCATAGATCGGGGTATACATCATAACCCTAACTGACTAAACCAACTTTTTGAGAATAAAGTAAAAATTAGATAATTTCAGCTTCTATTACAAAATTTACCGACACTAAATTCTAATAATCTTCACATTTATTGAATCACGAACACAAGTTTTGTCGACAAAAGGGGACATGCAATTGTATGGTTAGGGGAGCAGGAGTTTTTGGACTGGGTGAAGAAGAGGTTTGGTCCCCAATGTTGATGCCAAGCAATCTTTGAAATAGTGAAGACAACAAAACTTAAACACACGGGAACTTTTTGAAATCTTTCCTACGCGGGGCAAGTTCACACAATGAAGGGAGAAAAGGAAGGAAGTGAGTCACAGGGCAGAACCAGGATTTTTGTTTGTTTATTTTTAATTGGCTATTAGTTTTATAAAATCTACAAAAAGAAACTTCCCTATTGTACATTGTCATAATATATATTTTCTATAAAATTGATAATACAATTAAGCTACTAGCCTACTATAGCTATTGCTTAATACTGTTGTTGGGAGCCCCGTTCATTAACCTTTGGTACTTCAGTAGAGGAGATTCCTTTCTGACTTATGAATAGAGTCAAAAGAAGGATAAACAATCCGACACTGTTACCAAAGACTACTTATTGTACGTTGGCAAAGTGATTTTGAGCCATGTCTCTCGATAAGATAAAAGGTGCGCAATGGAATCCACTACCTCTATTCTTGACCTCAAGGAGGATTTATCAGTGAATTACCTTACGTATATATAATTCTCAGTTTAGTCCTTTGTACCAGAATAGTGATACTGATAGAGGAAATGCCAATTCCGCTAGGTGGGATTCCCGCAGTTCAAGTTCAGATCCAAATAGAAAGAAAGATATTTATTTATTGATTTGTGGTCCCATATCCAAGTAATAATTCATTCCATAAATACGTAATTTATTTTCTACAAATATAATAATTAAAAAAATTCATTCGAGTTACATCTATTACGAGTATAATTTAGGATTATAATTACTTACCTGTTACATGAATTGAAGAAAGATAAGAAACACAGTGATGGGGGCAGCCCTTTCACACTCGCAAATATTTACATTTTTGTTACTTGACCCATTTACATATTTTCTGGATTGCATGCATACTGGCTTGAACTGAATCCAGGACTCCCCAGGTGTACCTCTATTTTTACAGTTTAAATACATACCTAGCAGTAGCATGGTTATGCTCATGCCTTATTTACCAGAGCTCACTTGTCTTTGGCTGAAAACTCTAATTTGGATGACAACAAATTTATATCTTATGAATGATAGGTTTGAACATTCTTGATTGATTAATGATGTAATTGTCTTTTATTTATTTATTTATTTATTTATTTTTATTGCAGAAGCAACACCTAAGACAATTATGAGAACAATGGGGGTAAAAGGTCTCACTCTTTATCATTTGAAGTCACATCTTCAGGTTTGTTGTTTCCGAAGTTTCTTTTTCAGGATTATCATTTTAAGTTTTTAACATTGTTTGGGAACTATATTGGTTCCCCCTCCCAAATACACAAAAAAGAGGGAAAAAAGAACAAAAGTTATACCAATTCCAACGATACTACTGGATTTCATTTTCGTTTCATTGATGTTCCCATCCTTATCAAATTGCTTTGTGAAGAATTTGTTTACTATATCCACAAGCATGACACTGCTTGTATTTGAGTCTCATCCTTGTAGAAATATCGGTTGGGAAAGCAATCTTGCAAGGAGTTAATAGACAACTCTAAAGATGGTATTAACCTTGATCTCTCTATATAGTTTCTTTGCACCTTCCACTATAGATACAGGGTACTTAGTTTTGCACCTGTTACATATTTATATGTTGAATGCAATCACAATCGTTAAATCAAAAGAAAGGACACATTAGCAGAATTACCTGATAACATACATTTATGTACAGTCCATGAAAGGAACGTTTCCATCTAAAAATAAGAACACCCTGGGCAAAACAATTTTGGCTCACCACACCAGTAGTTGTTGTGCAAATGTGTCCTTGGTTTTCTAATAGAAGTTTCATTAAGGCGGCTTGGATATTTATAGCATTTCTTCTTTTTCTCCTTGGAGCACATTGTTCTAATCTGCCATCACGACCAATGCATTTTCCTATTTTTTGCTCGGCAAATATTTTGAGTTTGTCTCTTGCAAATAGATTTTTTTTTTTTTTTTTTTTTTTCACCAGGTTGATGTGCCAGACACTGCAACCTAAATCAGTTTTGGGGTGTGTGTCACATACAGGGTGGAAATGGTAGGACAAAACAACAGGAAAAAAAATAATATCCGCTACACTAAAGGATGAAAATGGTGCTTGTTCGCAGTGTGACGAACAACAGCAGTTGAGATTCTCTTGAATTCATTAGTAATATACTAATATTTAGTTTTGATTTGCAGCATCTTGCATTGGAGAGATTCAGAACACTGCTTTATCTACATCATCGTCATCACAAATGACCTCACAAGATTTAAATGAGTATGTGCTATCTTTTCCTTGAATATTCAAGCCAAACATCGTGAAAGGCAAAGAACTGATAGATATATTCTTGTGGGTCTCACGTGATGTCATTTCATTAGTTTTTTCTGTTATTTCCTTTTCTTATTGATTAGTTGGCTTATTTTTTTCGTGTTAAGCATTTTTTCTTTTCTTTTTTACCACCAAAGCTTGTTCTTTCTCCTTGCCTGGTTGTGAGCTTATTCATCTTTTAAACAGTGGGTACCAGGTTACTGAGGCTTTGCGAGTACAGATGGAAGTTCAGCGAAGACTACATGAACAGCTGGAGGTTTGTTTCATTTGTTTGTGTTGTTTGCTAAAAAAAGAAAATATTATGTCCTTGTTTTTTTTTAATCCATGTCGTAGGGACTTGTGAACTTGTGTGTTGAGTTCTATGTATAACTATAGAGAAATGCTGCAAATGAATTTGCTTTGTTTCCTGTCATTAGCAAAGCCAAGCCAAATGCAACCTTAATCTGAGACCCACCTTTTGGCATGGTATAACTAACTTCTCAATTTGGTACTAATTTTATGATTTAAAGAAGCTTATTGTTATGGTTCAATTGTAACCAGGTTCAACGCCGTCTCCAACTTCGCATTGAAGCTCAAGGCAAATATCTGGAGTCAATTCTTGAGAAAGCATGTAAAGTTCTCGATGACCAGGTTGCGGCCTCTGCTGGGCTTGAAGCTGCAAGGGAAGAGCTATCCGAGTTGGCTATTAAGGTGTCAAACAATTGTAGTAGTATGGCAGCCGTTGGGACCCTGAAAATGCCTTCATTGTCTGAAGTAGCTGCAACTCTGGAGAACAAAAAATCTTCCAGCATCCCTGCCCGGATTGGCAATTGCTCTGTTGACAGCTGCTTGACCTCAAATGGAAGCCCGGTTTCTCCAACGGGTGTGAGTGCACAGGCTGCTGCTGCTATGAAAAAGAGGCCGAGGCCTTTCTTTGGTAACGGAGACTTGTCTCCTCTGGACAGCAACATTGGGCAAGTGGAGTGGATGATGACTAACATTGGATGAGTAGATGAAGATGGACGTTTCTGTCTAAAATTGAACTGTTGATTTTCCCTCTCTTTATTTATCATTTTCTATTTTGTATATTCTCAAAGCAGATTATGTGAATTTGGAATACCTTAGTCAGTTTTGCTTTTGGAAAGTTAAATTTTGCATTATGCCATCAGCAAAACATCAAGTTTCGCTGGTTCAGTTGTGTCAAAACAGTTGTCAAGTTGTGTTTAGAGAACTAAAAATTGAAACCCTGAATAAAAAATATCATTTTGTTTTTTTTTTCAGTAGTCTAATAATTATTTGATGACAATGATGAGGAATGAATTCAATTTAGCAGTAAGGTTGAATTCAAACCAAATTAACTTTGTGAATTCTCTCTATATGTTTCTTCATACTTGTCTTCTCTTCAAATGTCTACCTTTAATTACTTTTTGGAGGTTATTCTTTATAGCTTGTCATTTTTAACTACTAATAAGTAAATGTGTGTGTGTGTGTATATATATATATACCTTATTATTTATCTAAATTTTTGGTCCTATGTGTGGTATATACACTATTTTACTGAACTGTATATGCACTTGAATTTTTTTTGAGAAAGAGATTATTTGGAGAAAGAGATTCATGCAGCTCACTAGTTTCTTTGGAATAAAAGCCGAAATCTACCTCACTAGTTCGGACGGAATAAAGGCTGAAATGTGACCAACTAGTTTGACTATAATGATGGAATAAAAATTAATTTGTACAAAATAAAAACTATAAAGATGGAATAAAGACCCAAATGGGACCAACTAGTTTTTACAAAATAAAGACTATAATGATGATGATAAATTGATTATAAGCATGCGAAATAAACATGAAAAAGTGTCTGACTGGTTTGTACAAAATAAATATTAAAATTAAGATGATAAAATTAATTTTAAGCAAAGTCCGAGCATATTTTAAATTTGTTAGAGAGCTTGTTGTTTAAGTTATGAGAGATAAATTTCAATTGAAAGCCATAAAATGGCATTTCCACTTTACTGTAGCAGAATCACATTCCCTTTCTCTTTATCCTTCTCTTTTCTTTGAATTATGCTAGTATATATTCACACACAAAAGGTTAAACAATATATTCATACATATCTTAGGAAAATGACCAAATGTTCTTCTCTGATGCCACAAACCCATGAAAGATTCACAGCCCAAGTCTTTTTTTTTTTTTTTTTGATAAGTAAGAAGTGTATAAAAAGTACTCAAAAAGGAATGCGCATTCCAAGAGAACTATACAAGGTCAAGAATAGCCTCTAAACCTTCAAAGAGGCCAAAAAATCGACAATGTCTTCTAAAGATCTATAATCTCTTTCTGAAACTCAACAAAAAAAAAGTGGAAATAATAGAAAATTTAAGAATAGAAATAGGCATCTCTTTTCCATCAAAATATCTCATATTTTTTTCGAACCAAATACACCACAACACACAAAGAGACACAACCCTCCAAACATCCTGAATAAGAGCCCCCACATAACACCTCTCCATGCCGCTATCAACCCTTTAGAGAATAGAGGCATGACCCAAGAATCCCAAACAAACCAAACACCACGTCCTAACAAGTCTTGTTTCTTTCTTGGTTATTGAATAATCAACGCAAGATTAAAAATAATTACTAGATTGCATGTCACAAGATAAAAATTATAATAATAATAATAAATAAATAAATGTGGCCTTTAATACTAGATCTTATAGCAGTCAGTGAAAGACAAATAAAATAAAATAAATCAGGGGTATAAAAACACATCCAAACCCTAAAAATCACTTGGGTTAGGTGCAGTAGTAGTAATATGTTCCATTGTTGGTTATTATATAATTCATGATATTGTTGTACACATTTACTTTCACTTCATCCTTTTCTTTTCTTTAAATTATGCTGGTATATATTCACTCCCACACAAGGATAAACAATATATTCATACATATCTTCGGAAATGACCAAAAGTTCTTCTTTGATGCCAAAAACACATGAAAAGATTCACACTGCCCGACTCTATGTTTCTTTGTTTGTTATTGTATTATTCATTATATTGATATAAATTGTTCTTGCACAGTTTATATGACTGAGCTGTTCATTTTAATAACTATCATTACCATACTAGATTGCATATCACAAGTTTTTATTTATTTATCTAAAAAAACAAAAAAAAAGAGAAAAACAAAAAAGCTTTACTTGATTGCATGTCACAAGATAAAAAGTAATAATAATAAAAAAATTGTGGGCTTTAATAATAGATCTTACAGCTATTAAAAGATAAAAAAGACAAAAAAATAAAAAAATAAAAAATAAAAAATAAAAAAATGGAAGATGATATTGGTCATTTCCTATTCTACAACTACACTCTATCTAAGTTACATAAAGTAGGAGCGAGAACGAATTCGAAAGCGAGAGCGAATTCGAAAGCGAGAGCAACAAAATTAAGTCACGAATAGTAAAAAAATAAATAAAAGCATGCGTAGAGAGTGAGAGCAGGAGCACGTTCAAAGAGAAGAATTGTGTGACTTAGCACTCCATTTGTCTATTTCTTTTACATAAAACGACAATAATTTCCCTAAACCTATTAATACTCCATCTTTTTTTTTTTTTTTTTAGAAGATTTGTCTACTCACCGATAAGTAGGTTATTTCTACTCACAGTTGATATGGTCCAATGACACACAAAT
>JAOTQH010273823.1:0-10551 GCA_025631255.1 Cornus kousa
GCTTTTTCAAAAACTGCAAGTTGGACCCTCTTCTAAATATTTAGTAAAAATAATTGCAAAATAGTCCCTAAGTAAAAATATCTCAAAAACTTAATTACACAAAGCATCCTGAAAACTGAAAATGTTTCCAAAGAAACTATGCATCCATACCCCCAGAAAATAAAATTAAATAAGCATGTTTTTCTATGAAATTAAATCATGCATTGACAGTAAAAAATAAAATAATGTAATGTGCGTAGTGCCGGAAATCGATTCTGGACACCGAACCTTACCTCGGGTTCGATAAAACCCTAAGGTAATCCAAAAAGAAATAAATAATTAAATAAATAAATAAAATAAAATGTCAAAAAAAGGAGAAAGATGACATGGTCATCACACCAAGAGCTGTGGGTATTTTACAGAAGGAATTGGCTCTCTCCCCTTGGGAGTCGGCTCTCGACCTGCTGCAACCCTTCTTTTTCATCTCCAACGACCCTAAATCAATTCAATCACCTTTGTTAAAGGTCCCAAGGGTCTTTTCTATGTCCCCAAACAATCCCAATCATTTAATTAAAATCTTTATGCATTTTTTACACAATTTAAAACAAGATTTCATACTATAAGATTCAAGATCAAGAAAAATATAAATTCATAAACATACTCTTTATTTTAATATGTTTAAGCATGCATACAGGTTCATTAATCTTAACTAAACATCCTAAAGCTTTCCTAGACATGTATTGGACACTAGATCATCGAAAAGGAGTAGAATATAGAACTTGCCTTTAAGGTTTCGGAATGAAAACCTTATTTCCTTCTTCTCCGATCAACTCTCTATTTTTCGACGACCTCTGGTTGCCTTCACAGACCTCTACTGCTTGAGTCCTAGCCCACGAACAACCTCTCCTTCTTCCTCCTAGGGTTCGGCCTTCATCTCTTCCTTGGCCGGCACCTTCCTTCCTTCTTCTCTCTCTCGGTTTCTCTTTAATTCTTTTGTCTTTCTCTCTGTCTGCTATAATTGCAACCCTTTTTAAAGACCAATAAGTATATATATATATATATATATATATATATATATATAATCTATACTAACCATAGTCCTAATCCCACTACAACCCACATAGCTTAGGGAAAAAGAAAAAAAGAAAATAATAATAATAATAATAATAATACTAATAATAACTATAAATCAGCTTAAATACACACACACACACACACACAATATATATATGTAATACTAAAACTTCCATGTAATAATAATAATAATAATAACAATAATAATACATACCTTACTAATACACGTATATACATATATGTACACATTACTATATATATATATATATATATATATAACTGATTTCCTCTATTATTATTAATATTAATTGTAATAATAATACTGTTTATAATAATGTCCATATATATATATAAACGCATTAATATTTATATATATAACCAATGCCCATGGGTTATAATCCATACCCATCTAGGCTTCCTATCCAAGTAGTTCATGTGACCCATTTGGTTGGTCCATTAATACTATCCAAATTTATCGTTTAAAATAAAAATAAAATAAAATAACACAGACAATTAAATATTTAATTACAAACAACTAATCAATTAATCTCATAGATCACATCACACAAATAATCTAAGAAACACATGATCAAAAAGAATTTAAACAAATAATTTCATATCAACAATTAATTCAAATTCATAATTTAAACACATAATTAAAATAAACAATCAATTCAAATAAACACATAACAATTAGCCAAGTAATCAAATAATCAATTAAAAATGTAATAAAATAAATAAATAAATCCTAAGACTATCCTTTTAAAATTAGGGATATTATATTATTTCCCCCTAACAAAAGGAATTCCCTCCTCGGAATTCACAAAATTCTGAATTATTTTCTTTTAAATTCATTTCCTTATTGATGTGGACTTAGTCGCTGTATATGGGCTCCACTAAACTCCAATATATCAAATAGTAAATATGGTTCCTATAGTTAAGAAACTCAATAACCGTACTATGCATAGGTTGTATCTAACAACAACTCGATCTACTCAATATTTTTATACAGGGGTAATGATCCATATTTCTCCAAGTTCCATAGCATATATGTACAAAACTCCTATGCACCCAGCATTAACAATTTAGTAACGCTAATCGATAGGCTACTGCCTCAATTGATAAACACAATCCGTGAAAAGTCAATTTAATAAGTAAAAACTAACCTTCCTCCCAAGAATCACATTGCTTCCTTTATGGAAGACATCACAAGCAACTATTTCCTAATAGAAAAATTATAATATACGAGTTCGACTATTTACAAAAATCTCTTGCTGCCTCCAAACCGCGCGCAAACCATTACAAAGGAGAGTATTTCTCTCTGACATGTCTTTATTGCAGTCAAGGTCTGATTGTACATCTCTTGCTTCAACTCCAAACCAACAAATGAGAGGTCTGCACTATTTAATATACAAAACCTCGAAAGTTGTCACACTAACCTCTTTATGCCAACATTATCACCGATAAAATTCTGAAAGACGAAGTAAGTACTTTTGATTGTCCATGAAAACTTAGGATATATATCTCAGTTATATCCTCCATAATCTAATTAAATCTCTTAATTAATTCCTCCGTCTAGAGATATGAGGCAAATCTGTTGTTCCAAAATCTTTAAAAAGCTCCACCAAAATAGCACTTTTCATCTACTATAATGGATATCCACATGCTACAACCCCATTATTAGTGCAATGTTGAACTGATATTGAAGCTCTGAAGTGAACTCTACTTGAATTAATGTCCACAAGCAAACTTGTTCAATCCGTCACTCTTAACCCATATGGAATTAACATTCCAAATCAATGTCGATAATCCCTAGCAACCATCCACTCCTGATTAGTCTTACTCCAATTTTGATATTAGAAGTGGCAAAAATATTTAATGATATCCTATTATCAATTTTCCACCTTTCTAATAGGTGTTACACTTAGAGATAATTTTGTACATGTCCCTACCCATTCATGTTCACCAAAACTAACCTTTGATGTCTTGGTGTAACTTATAACCACCTGAGTGTACCGAAAAATATGAATTTTACATCTCAGTCACTCCAATCTATATAACATTATTTACAGAATTTTCTAATCCTCCTCCAGTACCTTAAGCTCTATCTGATTAAGGTAACGCCTCCTCTAGGGTCAGCTCTAATATTCTAAGTTGACCCCCTTAATTACCTCAGTAATAGCAAGTGTTATTATTACACATGCTATAAATTCAACTAATAACTCAACAACGAACCGAAAGATTTAAATACCATATCGGTTGTTGAGAGCATCCACTTCCATATTTGCTTCCACCAGACAGAACTTGATGCAAAGTGTGAATCACCACTTCTATCCATCTAAGACATCTTGTGATCCATTCTATTTGTATGAATTAATACCCTACCAGTTCGAGATAGACAAGGATTAAGCTGATTTAATTTACCAATCACCTAATATCCCAACCAGAATTCTGACCCTTGTATAAAGTTAGCAATCCCTCAACTAAATCTGTGGAATCTAGTGATATCTGATGGTTAATCTTGACTATCTAATAAATATTGGGCTTGGAGACAAAATACTTATGTCCCTCTTTTTGCTTGTCCTCCAAACATTTGCTTCATATCTTGATGCATTGTATCTCCACCTGGATGAAATAGAGCTCTAAAAGTTATGAATCTCAGTCCTTGCATCCTCCCTCCAATTTATCTGCAGAAAGTACCATTAGTCTGGTACTACCAGCCTTTGTTTGCACCCATTGTTTAAATTGGAGTATCTTCAAAAGCTAACTCTGTGATTGAATCCATGCACCACTGATCAGTGATAAACTTACCGATACTGAAAGTCAACCAGTAATTCTATTCATCAAAAGTCAACTAGCTACAACTTTCCCATACACACCATGCACCTCTTCTTGTTACATAGGTAATCGGTTTTACCATCTTGTCTTTGACACACCCTGTTTCTTTAAGACAAGTTAGTGTCAATCAAACTTTTTTTTTAACTTCAAAAGATTATGGAACATTTCCCTCCTCCAAATAAGTCATCAATTTCCTAGCAACAAATATTTGCTGTGAATTGTGACTTAAAAAAAAAAAAAAATCCATATTATTTATACAAATGAAGAGACTTAGCTCCCCCTCCGTGTGCAACACCGGCAACTCCTCCTATTGACACCCTCGTGAATAGATTCTTGATTAAGGATAGATTGATGAAGCTTTATTCAGTCTACTGTCCTCGCTTAGCATCATTCTAAAAAGTACCTAAACCAGTATGAAATTCTCCATCGGACTTGGTAACAATTTCTGAAATTTTTCCAAGAAGATGTTTTGCAAATCCGGCACCTCTAATAAACCATCATGGCGTTACAGTGGTTCTTATTTATCACCTCCTCACGTATACCAAAACATTACTAACTACTATTATCTTGGCATCGTAATATGATACGTATCCAGACCTACCGTAAAATATATCATGACATGATATATTTGTTTACCAATTAAAATCAATACTTACAATAACACAAATCAATGTTGAATAGGGCTATTATAAGGGCATGTCGAACCACCAGAATTGCTAGTTTATGTCAACTAAAGTTGTAAAATCAGTTTAAGTTTGATAAAAGATATGATGGTTTGATTTGTTTATCACTTAGAGCTATGAATTGAAATTGCATAAAAACAGTGAATAAAATGGAATTCAAATGGATTAAACTTAGAGAGAAAAAGGCTAGGGAGGTGACTTCACCACAAGCCTCACAAATATGTTTAATTGCAATTAAATTGGGGACTAACTATATATACAACCATGATATGTAAAAATGCATGATAACTATAATATTTTCAAGAAGTTCATACATTCAAGAGTTAAGTATAATCCGTCGAAGGTTGCTATGATTCATCTACCTAAACTAGGGTGTATTAGGAAATATTTTCCTAAGTCATGGACTATCAAATCCCTTACATGTATGGTAAATGGATATGAAGTCAAAGACTAAGTCATAATCCATCAAAGGTATTCCTCGGTCATGGACTATCAAAATCTTCATACAACATGCCAAGAACACCATTGCATAATCTCATCTTCATTCTCACTATAAAGATGTAAGAAATATAATTATAAAGAACTGAATTCTAAGATAAGATAGACAATTCAACACAGTCATTTATTTGAATGAAATCCAATTACAACATATGCAAATCTCTAGATTAAATAATTTGCTATATACATCTTAAATCCCCAAATTAAAATACAATTACTGCATATCTACTTGGAATGGGCTCCATCAACTCCCTAGGAAGGGAGTTAGTTCCTTATGGATATGGCAACAACTTTAAGGATTGAAGAAGAAGAAGAATTCCCCTGCAGTCCCATGGTTACAAAACTTAGCATAAAACCCTAGAAGACCCTCTACCCCTCTTTTACCAATAATAATTTCTATAATAATTTTTCTCCTATCTTTTCCAAATAGATATGGTACATAATACACCAAAAATGGGTTACAGAGGCCCAACAAGTCATAACCTCAATTCCCTAATTAAAGGGAATGACCTTTGACCAAGAGAGAGTGGGACAACTCATTGCTGTCCACATTTTGGCGGCGCTCGTAGCATCTAGTGCCTCCCCGCGGAGTGCCATAGCACTTTTTTGCACGCACACAGAGAAGTGTTAGCGTGCAGTGATGGCATCCGGCATCTGCTCGAGGGTTCTTGCGTCCGTCCACGGATTTGGTTTGCTACTGGAATGAATTTCTTTTGAATCTTGTAATTGTTTGCCTCGTTTTCTTCTTGGCGTCCGCCCGCAGATTTGTGCTTGGAAGTGGTGGGCGCCCACAACATTAATCTTAGGCCCAAAATGTCAATCTTTGCATAGCTTTGGGCTTTGGCCATTAAGTCTATCTTCTTCCTTATGCATTGCTGAATGTGTACATGAACTCTTTGGGCCATCTCTTCTTGAAAATCATTTGATGCTAAGGTCTGATATGATTTTGTTCTTCAAAAGCCCTTAAAACCTTGTTTTTATTTATTTTTGGAGAATAAACCTGAAAATACACAAAAACACACAAATGAAGATAATCTATATAATAAAGCCAAATAATGGACCTAACTAATGCAATTAAGGGCACTTGAATATGCAATATTCAGTGCTTATCACACCTCCAAAACTTACATTTTGCTAGTCCAATAACAAAACAAAATGAAAATACAAAAATAACATTTCTCCTCTTTCGTGGGAGTGACGGTTGCATTTAGCATATGCAACAAGCTTTTTAAACCCCTAGGCATCCTTAGAGGACGAGTAAAGTCTCGTGAGGGTTTAACAGATATGTTACCCATAAACATCAAAATTTTTGAAGCTTATTTATTACCTTGGAACACAGAGAATATTGAAAAAAGAATCATTATGAAGACGACCTTAAGTATATGAAGCATTGATGGAACATAATGATTATTCAACTTTCAAATTTCATGCATTATCATCATAATCTATATATATACTTCAAATGTCATATCTATAATAGAACAATCTCTAACTTCATTCAAAGTGAACCAGATTCTTATTCTGTAGCTTTACCCTCTTTTTTAGTTTCAAGAAAATCAAGTTTTAAAATCATTGATTATTCCTTTGAAATGGAGTCCCTAAGGCATGAATTTATTCATTTACATGAATTGACAATTTTTTTTTTTTTTAAATGGTTGTGTGATGCGTGTAATTTGTTTACCAATTAAAATCACCACTTGCAATAGCACAAACGATTGTAGAATAATGCTATTGTAAGGGGTTTACGAACCACAAGGAATGCTAGCTTATGGCAATAAAGATTGTAAGATTATTTTACGGTTTGATTTATGAAATATAGTTTTTGGATTGATTTGTTTGTCATATACATAAACTGAAATTAACTAAAAACATAATTTGAATTTTAAGTAAAGAAAAGTGTGAGAAAGGCTAGGAAATTGACTTCACCATAAGCCTTGAAAACATATCTAATTGCATTTAATCTTGGGGAACAAATTATACATGTAACCATGATATGTAGAAATGTAAGAAAACTATAATATCTTCAAGAAGTTCAAACATTCAAGAGTTAAGTATAATCCATCAAAGGTTGGCATGATTCATCTACCTAAACTAGGGGGTAGCATGAAACATCTTTCCTAAGCTATGGACTATCAAATCCCTTAACATGTATGGTAAGTGCACATGAAGTTAAAAATTAAGCCATAATCTATCGAAGGAGTCCCTAAGCCATGGACTATCAAAATCTTCACACAACATGCCATTAAAACTATTTCATAATCTCATCCTTATTGTCACTCTAAGAATGTAAGTAGCATAATCATGAAGAAACAATTTCTAAGACAAGATAAGAGTCTCAACAAGATTATATATTGAATGAATCATAAATACATCAAAGTGTACTCTCTAGATTATATAACTTGTCACAAATATGCAAAGTTCCCCAAATTTAGATACAATCAAGACATAATTACTTGGAAAGGGTTACATCAACTCCCTAGGAAGGGAGTTAGCCTCTCATGGTTGAAGTTACAGCCCCCAAAGGAGCTGAAGATCCACCCATTTTTGAGCTCCATCTTTGTTTTCTTCTCCTCCGGCCTCCTCTACTCTACACCAGAAAATTCTATCTCTATTTTTTACCAAGTCAAACTTAGATCTAGAGAATGATGGGTGATTGATGTATAAACTCAAAAAGCCCTCTAAAGAGAGCATATTTCGTGGCCTTTGTCCCCTAAAAGAGTTGGAGACATCCCTTAAATTAAGGAAACAAACTTTGACCAAAAGATAGTGTGACAACTCAACATTTTATCAGAATTAGCATGTCACATTAGCATGTTTATGTCCCCTTCCTCTCTATTTTTGGCATTTTTACCGAAGGTGTGCAGAGTTGCTAACATACGCGAGCGCGAGATAAGGCCATGGCACCCCGCGTCCGGACGTTAAAATGGCCAGAGGCTGGAGTTTCATAATTGCCAAACAGAGGCTGGGATGAACCCGGAAAATTGTGTGATTACAAACTTAAGCTCCATAAAGCCCAAGACACCCAGAAAGACTATCGGAATGAAATTCAGAACTTTCCCGTGAAAGCACTATTTTTATGGTCCGAAATTAATGGTCTTTATTGTATTTTACTGCATTTTGAGGCTAAGCACCTGAAAATAAGAAAAACATAAAAACGCATATAAGGTATACAGTATCAATACAAAAATGGACTAAGATATACAATTTAAGGCGCTTGTATATGAAATATTCGGCACTTATCACACCCCCAAACTTATATTTTGCAAGTCTTTTTGCAAAACAAAATGGAACACACAATGAAATAACAAAATGATTCTTCTTTCGTGAGAGTGATGGTTGCATTTAGCATATGCAACAAACCTTTTAAACCCTTAGGCATCCCTAGTGGACGAATGAAATCTCGTGAGGGTTTAACAGAAATGTTATCCACAAACATCAAAATGGTGCATGAAGATGCACAAAACTCATTCTTATTTTTGGAACTAATGAGCATTGGAAAGAGGATTATTGTAAAGACTACATCAAGTATATGAAGTAATGACATCTCTAAACAATTTTAAACTTTCAGCATTCATGTATTGATATCATAGTCCACATACATAACTCAAATGTCTCATCCATAATAGAATTCATCTCTATCTTCCTTTGAAATTGAACTAGAATTTTTTCTTTTTGAGATGCATTTCCTTCCCCTTCATTTGCACAACATTATAGCTTCCAAATCATTGACTCTTCTTTTGAAATAAGATAACTAAGACATGAATTTATTCAAAACAAGTAAATGTACATTTTTTTTTATAATGGTTGTGCAATGTCTAAGTCCTTTAAGCTTTCTAAGTAATCCATGTAGTAAGTGTTAGGCCAACGACTCCCAAACCAGACAGCTTTAGGGCGTTAAGTGTCAAGACACTCCAAAGGGTTTAATAACTCGAGTTAGTAAGGCTATGAACCTAAACAAACCATCAAAGCTTCTTTTTTTTTTTTCTTTTTTTTTAAATGACCATGCAATATCTAAGTTTCTTAAGTTTTCAAACTAACCCATGTCGCAAGCGTTAGGCTAACAACTCCCAAACCAGATGTTTTTAGGGCGCTAAGTGTTAAGACACTCCAAAGGGCGTAATAACTCGAGTTAGCAAGGTTATGAACTTAAACAGGTCATAATTGTTTTTTTACTTTTTTATTTTTTATTTTTTTATTTTTATCATCATGCCAAATATATCTATTCATCCAATTTGTCAGTTCAAATCAATCATTTCTATCATGCAAAGAAGGGTAGGGTGCATATGTTTCATTTAAATACTTCCGGTGTGCTCATACGCAATGTAAAGTCTAATAGATAATGAAAACTCAAAGACGATGCCTTTAAGTCATTAAATGAACCTTCTTTATCCAAGCATGTTTATCAACAAATTTTTATCATTCTTTGACATAAAATGCATCCATACAAGATGTATTAATCACATACTTCACTCTCCGACAAGTCCTAAACACAAGAAATCACTGCTTCTAAATATTTTTTCAAAATTTTTAATTTTATAAATTTTTAAAATTTTTCATAATAACAAAATTTTAACAAATATACCCCCAAACTTAAATGACACATTTTCCTCATTGCGTGAAGACAAAGATATAAAAACAAAACACATTTAGGGTAAATGGAATAATAATACCAAGTAAGTGGATAACGCTGGCATTGTAGCTACATGCAATCCCATGAAGAGATGCCAAAATGATCTTCCCCCAAACTTGGACATAAGAACCTATCAAAACAACACTAAAGCACACAAGTATAAAAGCATAGGCACCCAAAAATAAACTAAAAATGTGCAACGGAAACTAAACTAAGCATATCCATAAGTTCATGAAATCAAATCTAAAATTGTCTAATAAAATCAAAACATCAAAAAAAATTGAAATGCAATAAAATAAAATCTAAAATAAAATAAAATAAAATCTAACTACGAATCTCAAAGTAGGTTTTACCCTACACCAAGTCTCTCGAGAGAGTTAGACTTCCCCAAATAAGAAAGTTCTTTCAAAAGTGGAGGAAAAAGAGCTTGAAGATAAGATTTGAAAAGAGGTAACGGAAAGACCTCAACCCACTCTTCATCCTCAATGAAAAACTTTGGATCATTTAGGGGTTGTTTTGGATTATGGGAATGATTTGGATTTTTGGAAGGTGGATCAAGTGAGGGTACCTTAAGCAAGGACTTGTGAAGGATCATATTTAGCGCGGGAATTTCTGGAAAAATATCCTTCACAATTTCAACATGCTCCTTACACTTATCCGGAGGTTCGGGCTCAACATCTTGAGATAACTCAAGAGAGGGAATAGGAGGAGATGCAAGCTCCCAAGAAAGAGATACATTTGATGTTGCCCACGGAAGAGAGTGAATGGGGGAAGGAATATCAAGCAAAGAATTTACCTCCCAAATAGAATTGTCAACATCAAAATCCTCACAATTGAAATGAGCCAAGC
>JAOTQH010273834.1:0-10551 GCA_025631255.1 Cornus kousa
CTCCAATATTATATTTCCCCCCCCCCCCCCCCCCCCCCCCCCCCCCCGGCGGCGGCCGCGGCGCGGGTCGGTGCAAGCTAATGGGCCCCTTACAATTAACTCTTTAACATTTTTAATAGGAAGTTTGGTAGACGTCAACATCTTATTATAATTACCAAAGATTTGATGTCACGGCTTATGTATATTGATGAGGATTGCAGTGACATCACTTCTATTTGTAAATATATACACATTGTGTTTATTTATTAAATACTGATTAGAACTCACTAAATTAAAATATTTATATATATATATATACTTTGCCCCCGAGTTATAGTAGCCATGGCAAAGATTTAGGAGGTAAATCTTTTAAGTCTAGTTTTTTAATCACATTTTTGACTTGAACGATACATTTGTTGTGAGGTCCATATACGTGTTCTAAGAAAATATATATATATATATATATATTTACTTATATTGGATACAATTGGTTGAAGTCACAAATAAGACATAGGATATAGGGTAAGTATAATGACAACCCCTCAAATATGGCATAAGGATAAAATATACAAGTTGGCTTATTTTAGACAATAACACCCCTTATTAGAATTTTTTATCCAAACAATCCCTTAATACGTTAGAAAAGACGAGATTGCCCGTCACTATTTAATTTATTTTTATTGTAAATTATAAGAATTAATGAAAAGTCATTTTGCCCTTAGTTGGCTTACTGCCATTTTTTTATTTTATTTTATTTTATTTTTTTTTCCTTGACCATTTTACCACCAAGACATCTTGAAAGTGAATCATATTCCATGAATATGATATCTATCTAGTGTGATGTATGGAATATATGGCAAAGGTTGAGTGTAATTGGAGTATTTCTATTGATCGGTCATGTCATATAGGCCCGAGTCCGACATCCACTTCACATATATAGAACTATATACATACTATAGAAACGACGTGAATGAAAATCCACCTATATATAAAAAAATCCATATATATAAAACTATTACACATATATATTTTGACGATACGAAGATGTGATGACAGAGAATCATGGAGAGGATGTCGGCGAATACGTAAGGAGATAGAGGTGATTCATCACGTTAAGTGTCAGATTGAGGATGAGTTCTGCAGCCGCCGAAGGCAGATTTGGATGTGTCCTTCTGGATTGATGATTTGAAATTGGTTAACATCGTTCGTACTAACTCACAGAGTTTGATCAGCGAGGTGACATACTGTGCTTGAACGACAAATGTTGATTCGAATGGCGAAGATTGATTTGATCTCCGACGAGATTGAAAGGTACACATTGAGTAACCGGAACCACCACCACTACCACCCACCATCGCCACCTCCACCACCAGAATCTCCACCCTCTCTCCACTCACCATTACAACGTCTACTACCTCCCTTTGCTTCCACAACCAAGAAAAATCCACCCTTTCTACAGTGACAGAGCTAAAAAATTTGTTCAGGAAGGACACATTTTGTAATATTGGACATCATAATATATATATATATATAGAGAGAGAGAGTATAATGTCCATGCATATAACTTAATGTTTATGAATATATATATATTGATATTTTTGGAATTAAACTAATTATAGAAATAGAATATAAGGATTAAGGAAACTTTTTAAGAAGGGAAAAAAAAAAACATATATAGAATATTATAAGGGAAAGAGAAATTTCAAGAGGGGCACTATCTATATTTTTATGAAAAGCATATCTATTACAATAAAAATATATATAAACTATAGAAAGGGGAGAAAATTTAGTAAGGGCACGTGCCCCCTCTGGGCCTTAACTCCCTCCGTACCTGCCCTTCTATTTAACCCACCACTGCCTAACAAGTTACTAAAAAAAGAGGGCTTTATGGAGAAATAGAATACAAAATGGCTAAATAGAAAAATTAGTAATATAGGTGGTGGTGGATATGGTGGGTCTGTGAAGTGATGGTGGTGGGTGTAATTGGGGTGTAAGTGGTTGTGGTGGGCGTGGCAAGGTGTGAACTGTGAAGTGGTGGTGGTGGTTGGTTTAGTAGCATGAGGGGGCGGGTCTCAACTTTAATGGTATTTTGTTCAATCAAAAAGAGTTAGTATTGGGTAAATTGGTAATTTAACGTGTCAAATGGTAACAATGTTAATATTATGTGTGAGGACCATTAATGATGTCTTTGTTAACTTTACCAAGGGGTGTCATTACTAAAAAAAGACACAACTTGTATATGGTTGTTCTTATGCCAAACCGCAGGAAGTGTTATTGTACTTTACCCTAGAATCTAACTTGTGAAGAAAATGAGTTTTTGTCATTTTTTATTATATTGGTAGTGAATGCTAACTAAATTATTTGTAGTGGAGACATGTGTGTGTTTTGGTAATTACTAACAAGTCCTTGGCCTAGCGGTACAGATCACTTGGTCAGGAATTTGAGCCTCAGCGAAAATATGTGTATGTAAGAGTACTAATTACAAAAAAAAAATATTACTTTAATTTAGTGAGTCATATCACTACATTCCAATACTTATTACCGTCGCAATTTAATTTTTCTCTTCCACACAAAGAAAGAAAGGTAATAAATACTAAGTGGGCTGCACACTAAAGTCCAAAAGACTAGAAGCCAGGCCTAGGGTGACAGCAAGAACCAAAAAAGTAAAAGAAGCCTATAGCTAATCTTAAGGCCCAATCCCACATGGACACAATTCTATGTATGACTTCTTAATTTCTCATTGCCGCAGGTGGGGATATTATATATTCATCAAAACTGGGGTATTATGAGAAGATGATTAGAGAGAGAGAACATATGTTTTAGCATTATTTTACATAAAATGGCTGATCTTTTATCGGGAAATTTGAGAGTCGGATTGTTCTCACTATATGTAAATTAATTTAGTCTTTTTCACACTTTTATTTTTGAATTTGCTCTCGCTCTCGCTATTGCCCCCACTTTATATAACTTAGAACGAAATCGCGTTCAGAATGCAATAGCGGCATACATTGAGAATGATTGTGTGACTGAAGTAATGGCTGTCAAATTATAAATTTCATCATTACACTGAAAAGAAAAAAATAACTCCTATGAGCTAAACTCTATCAAGACAAAACAGAAGCGCATGTTTTAGAATATTTTTAGGTTTACTGTAATGTTTGGATGGGAAATTAAATAATGTATGCTAGTAATCATGCTCATCTCTTGCAAATTCAAGAACTCCAAAGCGACCAGAAGAATGGTAGCTTAGTGCTTTAGCATTCGAAGCTCAAACACCTGACCTGTTCATTCTGAAGCTTCTTGTGTGAGATATATTTTTGTAATTGGCATATTTCGATAACAAAACAAGTCCCAATCGAGTTGTAATTTCAGTTACCATATTAGAATCGACATCGACTGCGGATTTAAAAGGTTGTTCAGAAGTGTTAAGTATTATTGATCATCGAAAAGGAAAGAACAACATGTTAGGACATCGTTTCCCATTTAGGACACAAATACTTATATGGTCTATTTTCCAGAGTTTCCAAAACTAGAAATTCAAATTGGATTCTGTCAAGTGAGAACCAATACCTGAATTTGGGAACCGGTTCCAGAAGCTGAGATTCGAGAACTCCATTCTGTCCTTTGGGAACAGGTACCAAGATTTAGAAACCGGTTCTAGAAGTCCTGACAGCAACAGGTTTTTAGTTCCTTATTCTGTTTAATTCCTTTGTGATCTAACTTTCTTTTCAAGTCCTATGCACAAAATTTCCTTTATTTTCAGAAGGAATCGGACTTTGCAAACCTCCATTTAAAGCATGTCATACACATAGATTTATTCACGGCTTTTGCACTATCAAGTTATCATTCTTAAAAGCCTTAGAAAGATTGTTTGGTTCAAAAATTTTTAAAGAATTTTCTGTTCATCTTTCTAGAACACACACACAGGTACCAAGATTTGAGTTGTTATTTCCTCTTCCAAAGAATCGTTATTGTTTTTTATTGGGATGCTTTGATTTTAGAGTTTGAAAATTTTTTTTAGTAACACTTTGGTTAGTAATTTGTAAAAGTCTTATCCAACAAGAAATTAGCAATTGAAGGCTTTATAAATAGAGTGAAGTAAAGAAGAATATGCTGAGAGAAGAAAAGTGTGAATAGAGTGAGTGAGTGAATTGAGTTTGTGAGTAGAAAAGTTAGTAGGTAATCTTTATATTAAATAAAGATAATTGTTCTTTATCTGTGAATTAAGCGATTGGCTGAACCACGAAAGTAAATTCTATTTTTTTGTTTTTTTTTTTTGGATGGTAAGGAAATTCTATCTTGTTTGTGTATATTCATCTATTTTATTTACCATTATATAACGCGATGTTGAGGTAATCACTAATACAACCAAATACTAAAGTAATTGAGTGACAATATCATGCATTTCCTTTCATAAAATAAGCAACATTTACAGTAACTGAAAAGCTTATATATAGTCATCAAGACAAATTATTTCAAGTTATAATGATATTTATGAATTATTATATATAGAAAATAAATATGATGAATACGTTTCATGACAACTGTATTAACTCTCTAATTTTTCTCCGTCATGCTCCAATATCAATATGCCTACCTCATGGTTTGGAAGAGGATTGTAAGACATTTTGTGGCTTGGTCAAATATCAATATGCCAATCCTATGATATGGAAGAGGATTTTTGAAAAAAATATACAGTAAAAGTATATCTCACAGATCACTCAAAGTCTTATTTTCTTATTATTTTAATTTATACACTTTGATCAAACTAAGCTGTCATTAAATTTAATAGACTCCTATAATTTTAAGGCCTTAGTGCATTAAACCCTATCTAGTTTTAAAACGTTGCACAATACCAGTGGCAGACCCAGGGGGCTTGAGCCCCCCCAAAAAAAAAAAAAAAAAATTTTAATATAGGTTTACTTAGCCTAATGTTTTTTTTTATTAAAAAAAAGGCAAATTTCTCAAAACCTCCAAAACTATCAAAAAAATGATTATAAAACCCCAACCAGTTTTAAAAACCCCCAACAATATAACAATGTTATCATTTTACCCTAACTCTGTTAATTGGCCCCGTTAACCTAGCGCGTGGTTAACAAATGCTTTGACAAATTGACTTTTGTGACGAAAATACCCCTATTGTCACATGTGCCAAAGAAGTGATGTGTATTTAAATGTGTTAGACTGAAAATACCCCCAAGCATCTCTTATCTCCTCCATGCCTAAAAGTGTTTCAGAAGCCCTAAAATCAGCACCTTGAATAAGAAAGCAATTGCTTTGAGTCCTAGTTTAGAAGTTGAGCAATTGCTTTTCACTATTATTTTTTTTATCTAACCGCCTTCATTAATTAAATGGGATTTGAATTATTGAATCGTTAAATTTAAATTTATTTTTTTAATTACAGAAAATTTTAAAAATGAAACCATCTCTTTCCACTGATTTCCCTCTGCAACAGAAATATTTGGGCGACGTTTTAGAGAAAGAAACTGAGAACCTATGGACTATTGTGCGATATTTAAGTGACGTTTTAGAGAGGACAGTGATGGCGGTGGTGGCGGCAACATTTATATATACACATATAAATATAAATATATATATATATATACAAACAGACATATATAATATATATATACACAAACACAAACATATATATACACAAGCACAACACCACCACTAGAAGACGGCAGTGCATCAGGCAAAGGAAACAACGGCGAGGCAGGCGAGCCATCATGATGACGAGCTCCCAGGCAGTGACGGCGATGATGTCCACGCAGGAGATCGAGGACGGCAGGGCAGACGAGATTGATGGCAATCTTGGCCCGGACGACGACATCGAATACATCACCGGGGAGGGAGAGGTTGATGTTAAACCGTGTCGCTGTTCTTTGCCGAAGAGAAAATCAATTTCTAAAGTAATGATGACTTACTGAAAGAGAATTCTCTAATTCGCAGATGGTATGTTGAAAATTCTCTTGAAACCATTTCTTATATCAGAGAAAAAAAAAAGAGAGTTGTGGAGAGAGAGAAAGTAAGATAATATGTTTGTATATCTATGTGTATATATGAAGATAGAGGTAGAGAGAGAATTTCAGTAACCTCATCTTCTCTGGTTGTCTTAATTACAGGGCTAAAAGGATTGGGTTTGGGTTAATATATCAATAATAATGGAAAATGTTGGGCTTGTGCTAAAAGAAAATATTGTAATTTCAAAAATATGACTTTTTGGTTTTTTAAATAAAAGGGAATAAAATAAGGATAACTTAATCATTTCACATACCCTTAACGGCCAATTGACAGAGTTGGGGTAAAATGATAACATTGTTATATTGTTGGGGGTTTTTAAAACTGATTGTGGTGTTATGATCATTTTTTGATAGTTTTGGGGCTTTTGAGAAATTTGCCCAAAAAAAAAAAAAAATAGTAGTAGTATTAGCCCCTTCCAAATTTTAACCCGTCCAAACAAGCCCAATATCAAAGTTACAATTTTAAAACAAAGGCCTAATCAAATAAGCCCAAGCCAAACAAGTTCTAAACAAACACTAAGCCGAAGTACAAAGAACTCCTAAATTCTTATGCACAAATCAGAGAGTTCACTCATTCTCTCCCTCTAAAGTCTAATCCTATTTCCTCTAAAAATTTCAACTCTTTAATTTTTCGATCCTCAATTCCCCCTTGTTTAATATTAGCCCCATTAATAATTACTGGATTTGCCCTTGCACAATACTCACCCTTTTTTTTTTTTTTTGGCAACAAACAAACTTTATTTACTAGTTGTTAACTTGTTGCAACTTACCGTCTTTAATTGATATGGTCGTCAAACTATTTTCCTTAAATTAGCTGAGTTATCCTTACAAATCTTTACTTCTTAATTTGGATCTTTCTTACTCATTTGGAACTGTTTTGCTTCTACTATTCTTTTGATTTGAAATTGCCAAAATAATAATAATAATAATAATAATAATAATATAAATAATAATAATAATAATAATATATAGACACACTCATGCTTGGAAACATCGACTTTTGATACTGAATTATTTAGCGTTGGCTTGTGGTTTGAATTAAAAAATATATTAAAAATATATAAAAAATGTATTGACAAATTGAAAGCCCTAAAACACATTTCTCAAGCATATATGTATGCACATACTACGATTTGAATTAAAAATATATACATTTAAAAATAAGTAAATAAAAACAAAACATATTGACCTATTGAAAATCCTAAAACCCTTTTCACAAGCATAAATATATGCACATACTACGGGTTCAATTGAAAAAATATTTTATTTTTAAGTGTATTGACAACTTGAAAACACTAAAACCCTTTTCAAAAGCATAAATGCATGATGCACATACATTTGAAATTCGATTAGATGCCATGAAAAAAAATAAAATTAAACAACAAATATAGATGAGCCTTAGAGATTGAACGGATCAAACTGAATAGAATCGATTCACACCGATAAAGTTCGATTAGAGACAATTCCTCTTTGATGTCAAACAACAACTCGATTGGGGTTTCTTTTAGCTTCTTTTTTTCCCTACAAATTAAATGGCTCAATTTGGGTTCCATGAGGTGTCGTCAACTACTATAGAACCCTAGGGCAGAACATTTTTTTCTTTTTCCAAACAACAAAATTCATGATTTTGTAACTAGTGAAAGACGTCAGTTTACTCGTGGGTCTTTTTTGTGCACTAATTTTTGTGTTCAAACTATACCAAAGGAGGCGATTTTTAAGCTCTCCACAATTGCGCCCTAATCTTAAAGAAATTATTTCTAATATAACGAGGCTATAGGTAAATCATTATTTTTTCTCTCAAATACCCCATCTACCCTCTGAAATATAGAGAGATTTTTAATTTCATCTCCGCCACCTCTTCAATCGCTAACCTATTCAGTCTCCCTCGTTGATTCTCAAGCCCTCATTCTCTTGATCTATTTCTTAACCCCTTTCTCAATACTTCTTTTTCTCTCTTACTTAAAATAACTGCCAATCACAGTACCATCGACGCTACCACCAACTCTGCCGCCACCATTATGCAGAGCCACTTCAATTATTGCTTTGGAAACAACTTCTGTATTTGGAAATTAAGGGAACCATTGGATGCGCACATGTGCTTTTTTAATTTCTGGCGGTCAAAGAACCACTTGCAGTGGTATTATCTCTTTTCGGAAGACAATGCCATAAATCATTTTGAAACATAAATGTGAAGTTCAAAATTATAATCGGCATATTTCGGTGTAAAAACAAAGTCAGATCAAATTGTAATTTTTTATTTCTATTTGAGTCTTAGTGACGGACGTGGAAAATTCAAATGAAGCTAGTCACGCCTACTTCGATACGGAGTATGATATAGAACAACATTTGGCCAGGTCAAAAAAGAAAACTTTGTTTTTATCAACTTCAATTACCTTTTTCAAGTATGGCTTAAAGGGATGTTTTAGCATGAAATTGTAAAGGTTTTCTAATCCTAGGAGATCTCTCTAAACTTTTGTATAAGCTCTTTTTGACACACAAATCATTACGTCTTTTTTATTAAAGATTTTAGAACATTAGTGAGCCTTTGTGTTAGTTTTCAAACAATTTTTATTTTTCTTCTTTTTTAGAGCCCACAACTATACACTTGAGGATTTAGGTTGTTATTCAACAAATTGATCGGAGTTTGCATGATTGAAGAACTTATTGCCTTCAGTCATCAAAGCAGTTGTCGACTTTTAACTTCAAAATTTAGATTTGAAAAAAGAGAGGAAGAGATTACAATTTAAAGGGATCAAGGAGTTCATGTAGTGGTCATTGATCTACCATCAATCCTTCTATTGGAATCAAGGGAGTAATCCTGAAGTCAAGTGTTGTTGTACGGGGGAGTCGCAAAGCCGAATACGTTCAGCGATTGGTTCTTGGTAGAGTGAAAGAGTGTGAGACTAAAAAAAAAAAAAAAAAAAAATTCATTGTACTTTGTTTCTTCTATATTGGATCTTTTCACTCGGGACCCCATGAAAGTCACTCATCCTTGTACTACTTGAAAGTAAGCACATTTAACTTTTAAATTCTGATGGGTTCATGACAATCATGGTTTTAAAACGTGTTGTATCATAAAAGGGTATTGAACCTTACTAAAAGGGAAAAAAATTCCCATAAATATGATTGCTGAAAGAAGGCCAAAGGAAGGGTTAAGCTATTAAGGATAGGCCCAAGGAACATAAATCTAGCCCAGCTAATTAAAGAGGCCGCTCCATGTGGGCCAAGCCAACTAGCAGATATAGAAGGCCCATCTACCCAAATGTAAGGGCAGGAAGGGAAGAAAATTAGGGCAACACACTAGTAGCATAAATAAAGAAAGATAGAGAAAGGGGATGTATGGCATAAAAAAAATTTCTATTTATAGTGAAGGAGCATTTTGTATACCTACACCTAATTGGCGCCGTCTGTGGGAAGTGACGAGTGAGATCATATAGTCTTTTGATCTAATTCATAACACAGCTATGATCATGAACCATGATCGGAGAAGGAAGGACACATTAGTAAGGAGGAAATCAGAACGATTGGCAGGAGAAACTTTAGCAACTAGTTCAGACCCTGAGCCGGGAGAATGAAGAGTTGGTTGAAACCCAGCATCGTGAGAATGCAGAACTTAGATTGCACCTGATGAGTGCTAAAAAGTGCACATTTAAACCCCTTAAGCTTAGGCATTCTAGGACCTTTATCTATCTTATTCTCCCGCTTTAGACTAATTTCGTGTTATTTCTATTTTCAGACACTTATCCCCAAAATGAGTCAATTCAGCCAAATTAGAGTATAAAAGAAGCAATTTTGAGGTGAATGAAATAAAAGAGCAAAGTGGAAGCAAAGTGGTGAAAAAACAGCATCTTCGATTAATCTCACCTTTCTTTGATAGATCTCAAAGTGATCGATCTAGCTTCATCAAGATGGATCGAACCATTTGTCCTTATCCAAAATAATTCACCATCTTCGATCGATCCAACTTTATTTAGAAGCTATTGGTTGGACAGTAGCAGATTTGAAAGCAATCGACCCCTCTATTTGTATGCACTGCATTCATATGAAGGAAGACGCAAAGCCTACTAGAGAGGTTCAGCGGCCGTTGAATCCAAACATGAAGGAAGTGGTCAGGAAAGAGGTAATAAAATTGCTAGATGCGAGAATCATCTACCCTATCTCTGATAGCAAGTGGGTGAGCCCCACACAAGTTATCCCCAAGAAATCCGGTCTCATCGTTGTTGAAAATTCAGCGGGTGAACTCGTGCCACAACGAACCACCACCGGGTGGCGTGTGTGCATTGACTACTGGAAACTCAACTCTTCAACTAGGAAGGATCATTTTTCACTTCCATTTATTGATCAAATCCTAGAAAGACTAGCCGGCCAAAGCTATTATTGTTTTCTTGACGGTTATTCTGGCTATAACCAACTGGCAATTGCTCCCCAAGATCAAGAGAAAAGAACTTTCAAATGTCCCTTTGGAACTTTTGCCTATCGACGCATGTCTTTTGGGCTATGCAATGCGCCGGCAACGGTTCAAAGGTGCATGATGTCCATATTTTTTGAT
>JAOTQH010273845.1:0-10551 GCA_025631255.1 Cornus kousa
GATTGTAAATTTCCTCTCTACCTTGGGGTTGCCGAGCAGCTCTACGGTACTCTTGGAAGTGGTACAGTTGGCCCCTATTGGGAGCCAAGAAACCTGGTTGATTGGCATACCAAGAGTCTGCCAAATAATATTTTCCTGCCATTTTACAAGCTATAAGGCACGTTTTTTTACCATGATATTTTAAATAAGTATTGCAAAATTATAGAAAGTATGACATTTACCGTCTGGAGGCATTGGGAAATGCAAATCCGCATTATTAATGATATTGTTCAATATCTTTGAATCATTAGCAGACCCCTCCCATCCTGCTACAACGTACGTGAACATCATATCAAAATCACAAACAGCCATTACATTTTGTGTGGTATCCCTCTTCTTACCACGAAATGGTATCTGCTGGTCCACAGACATGTTCCCATGGATATGAGTTCCATCAATTGCCCCTACGCAATGCTTAAAAAAAGGGTGGTACTTTTTTGACTTCTTTATATGGTTAGGAACTTGGATAAAATATGGGAGGACAATAATCTATTTCCTTAAATCACAGACTTTTTGTAAAACTGCATGGAAGTATTTTGAAATTGTATAGATAGAGTATTAAAATCTTTCTGCGACCACGCGATTCCTTTCATTATGAGCTAAAGTAAGCAAGAATATGCCAACTTATTCATAAACACTTACACTTATAAAGTCTTTCAACTCTAATGACTTAAGCTCCCCACGCAACTTCGAAAAAACGGGAGTGGACATTTTGAAATTTTCAAAACATCTACTTCCATGCCCATGCAAGATCTCCATTATATATTCTTTCCCGGTCAAAAGAGAATCCCTACAAGGTTATTTATCGTAATGTTTCATATAATACTCCAACATACATACCATTATGATGACACAATCATTCTCCTCATCACCATCATCATACAAGTCAATTATTGTCCTAATATCCATCTGTATAATACAAAATTTAATAAACGAGATAAATTACAATTATCCCAAACGAAATACGAAATAATAAATTGTAACAAGATAACAAATAAAATCAAAGCAAGCCAAATAGTTATATTGTCATTACAATCAAACCAAATAACATAAATACGAGTGTACTTAATATTACAATCAATCAAAGTTATAACAAAACCAAATAAGAAATAAAAGCGACACACCAATTAAAGTATACTTAATAGTATAGTCATCCAAATTCATAATAAAAGCAACATACCAAATCAAAGTCCATTGATCCAACTAACCCTCTTATCATCAGGACAATCATTAAAAAAGAAATCCCTCCAAATTTCATCATTACATAACATCTGGGTGACTTTACCATATTGTTTTATATCAACGCCCTCCAACTTATTCAAAATATAACAACATAACTTAAAATCACTTTTTGTCTTGTCCGGAGAATTGACTCAACCTCCACAGTTGTTTCATTGACCGTTTTCATATTAGATGATGAAGAAGCGACTATGGCCCTTTCAATTCGATCTGCTTTCTCTCTATCTCTCTATCTCATATACTGCATGACATCGCTCATTGTGGAGGCAAAACTTTCTTTCTTTGGTTTCTTACCACGAGGTTCAGGAGAAGGACTAAACTCATAACCGCCTATGTTTGGTAATCATATCATCATTAAAGTATTAGGAATTTGTGCTTAAACTGATCCAAACTCCTCGCTTAACCTTAGCATAACACCACCAATCCGAATTTAGGGAAAGCATTTTAAAATTTTAACTTATTCAAATAGATTTTGTTGCTTGCTTACTAATCATGACAATATTTCCTTATTTTTAAACTCTATAATAAATTTTCAAAATATTCAACTATTAATTTAATAAAATTATTTATTAAATTTTAAAATTTTTAGACTTATGTCTATTTTGACAAATAATAAACCCATTGATCACTCATAAGAACATAAGTCAGCTAGGCTAGCTTTTCACTCTACATATATTATTAATCTCTAAATAATTAAGAATAAACTAAGAATAAATTGCTAAAATTAATGACCACTTCGACAACATTATTGTCTAGTGCCTGGTGGTATTTTTGTAGTATATCTTTGAGGTTTAATTTTGACTTCATATAAACAGAGTCAGTTTGAGTTTTTTTTCCAATACGCGCATTAAAAAAGGTAGAACAACACCTCACTAGAAATGACAAAAATATCATAGAGAAAATAGACTATATATTCACACCACAAATATTTAAAAAACTCCCAAATCTTTAACTTAAAACAAAAACAAAACAAGCAAATTAAGAAAATTTGAACACCCATATCTTCAAATCATCATAAAAACAAAATAGACAAACCAAGTGATAGAGAAAGCACAAAGACACTTGTAACATTGGTTTTATTTGTATATTAATCCACATTCCAGACCAGTTGGGTTGGATTGTTTTTAATTTTCAGAAGCTATTTTCTGTTAGTTAGTAACAGTCTAATTGAATGTTAGGTAACACTTCCCCACCAGTAATAAAAATTCTAGTATATATTCGGGTTTTTATTTTTTATTTTTTATTTTTTAGCAACGAGGTAGCTTTGCCTTGTCCTTGGGATTTCAGATCCATGAATATATGTCTAGTTCGATCAAGAACCCAGCTACCAAGATTATTGCCATAATATGGCTTCAATTATAAGGCAAAAAGTTCATTACCATTCATCAATTTTTACACTGCATTGTCTTGGTGAAGTTGATAGTTTGTAAAACATTTCATATATCAAATGCTAGCTACATAATAAAAGTAGAGGTCCTCTTAATTTGGATTGGCTTTTCAGTTTCTGTATTTCGTTCCAACTCTTGATGACTAAACCATGTTATATTTTCTTTGGAACTAATCTTCAAACTAATGGTAAAATGTTAAGGGCGACTAACTTAAAAGAAGTATTTATCATTTCACGTCTGTGTTTCGGGGTGGATCAAAATTAATCTACCATAGATAACAGATTGTGTGTGTGTGTGTGTGTGTGTGTGTGTGTGTGTGTGTGTGTGTGTGTGACAGAGAAAATAGAGATAGACAGCTTCGGGAACAGAAGAACGGATCTTTTATTGCGAAACCATCGCCGGAGAAAAAGACTGGAGCTACTTGGAAGTTACAGACTGTGGCCGGCGTTTCTCGATGCCGTAAATCCGCCGAAAAAATAGAGAAGAGCTCGATTCCGACAGTGGAGAGAGAGGCGATGAACACAAAGGTCTTCAGATCTGAAGTTCCAGTTACCGATTTGAAGTTCCCGTCGTCGCAATGATGTTTCAGTCGTCGATCAGTTGCTCACCACGATTTGCTTAAGCTGCAGTGGAGTGGCCACTTGCTGTGAGAGAGCTTTAAACCCTAGAACATGTTCCACTTTCCCTTTATAGTTGTTCTAACATCAGTAGAAGTGGTTTGAAGTGTTAACGAAGGTACAGTGAAAGTTGGGCCTCGGAACAAACAAGAACACCAATTTGGTGTTCCAAGAATTCAGCCTTTTTTACAAAATATTCTGTAACTGTGCAAACCAAGACAGCCCAGCCCAAACATGTAGTGTTCTGAATAGGGCTTACTGTTCATGTTCTGGAGCAATACACCACAGCACAATACAGAAACCAAACAGGCCCTAAGTTCTAAAATTTCACACACACCAAGCCAAGAGCCATGTGGAGGAATCCACGGCATTTTAACCAATGTCATATCACACTGCTGTAGCAGGTTTTTGGAGTTTGTCACTTTTTAATAACAAGCTAATTAATAAACATTATCAAAAAATTAAAAATTTTAAGTCTATAACCATATACAATTGACATAAAAATAATAAAACCATTCATATATATTTTTTTTAAATGGAAACTTTTGGTGATTCAAACTTGTAGGGCTGAAAAAAAAACTCAATATTTTATAAGGATAATTCCATAAAAATGGTCTTTTGGTGGTCAAATATCAAAGAGGCGGAGTCAAATTCCAGTTTTCCAAATTAATGAAAATTTTGCAAATGCTGACTTGGACATGGAAAATTACTGTAGATTTTATTTTGATTTCCAAATTGCCCATTCTATTGTTGTTGTGAAATTATACTATTATCCCTTACGAACTTTAGTAATTGACTACATTTCCAAATTGCTCTTCCTATCATTATTGTGAAATTATATTACTACCCCTTAAAACTTTACTAATCACTACATTTGTATTTTGCCATTACAAATGGCCTGTTTCTTTGATTATATATATATATATATATATATTTCATGAATGTGGTTTTTATTCAACAAATAAAGTACATGAAAAAAAACCATAGAAATAGGACCAGAAAACAAATAGGAAGAATATAAAAGTAATAAAATTAGTAATGAAATCATCAAATAGTCAGCAGAGACACACAACAATAATGAGTTTTCATAATAAAATAGTACCATTAACAATAATACAAAATTCTGGGCTTAAATCAATAATACAAATTGTAATCCAAATGATAAACATAATGCATATAAAATATCCTCAACAATACTAAGTTTTGGGCTTAAATCAACAATACAAACTATAATCCAAATCATAAACAAAATGTATCTAAAATGTCCTCAGTGAAAGCCAATTGAAGATACAGAATAGGCTCTTGAATGTAAGAAATGCACATGCCAACATATGCTATAAAGACTGGACCGACGCCAAGATGTCTAGTACTCCCATGCACAGAATATATCAATGGTGGCACAAAGCTTGAATCTGCATAACACAAATTCAATTATATATAATTTTCAGCGAAAAAGAAAATCAAAACATTGGAAATCCAATACAGTGAATTAAAAAAACAGAGTTAATAAGGTGTTAATAATACTAACAAAGTCCAATTATCGGTGGCAAATTAGATAGCTTGGCATAACTAATTCACTACATTATTAAAAACAAAATGTTCTATCCCGGTATACCCTTCCTTGCAGTTTCGACGATTATGACCGATTTGACGGCATCGTAAATAGTGCATCGAACCTTATATTTTGAAATTGTGATTCAATCTATCTAACTCGCAGAGTAAACTTTAGCAATTATAGGAAGACATTAAGAACCAATTCAATTTTCTGTTAAGTTGATCAGAAAACTCATGAAAATTAAAGAATCTAAATTTTTGAATTTCACGTCTCACATTCTTTCAATTCTTAAAAAAAGAAACGAAAAATTCACTTGAATTGGTTCACTGAGCCATGGTGTTGTATAACGCTCAGTTGACTGAAGACTTCTTCAGTTCTTCTTATCTCAAACAATGAAAATAAATAAATAAAATCTAAAAAAAAATTGCTGCCATATCTTAGCTACCAAAGAGAGAAAACAAAGAAAATCCAATCCAAAGAAAAGAGTGGCCCGTTACGACAAAGAGAAAGTGTGAATAAGAGGAGTCCGCAGGTGAATGAACCAAGCCCATACAATACTTTATAATACTTTAATGGTAGAGAAATGAAACTAAGAAAAGATCGAAAAATTAAAAACTGAGAAAAGAAATAAAGGTTACAAATCTAGTTAGAGAGAGATAGTAGTGAACCTGAGAAGTGTCGCCGGAGTGACTTGTTACCGGTGTTATCTAGTAATGGCCAGGGTTAGTATTCATTAGTAGCAGATTTTTTTCTTCTTCGTTGGGTCAATGGCGAGGCAAAGAGGCGTCGACAACAAACCCTGAAGTGATAAAAGAGAGATGAAGAGAGAGGGTGCAATCAATTGAATGGGTAGTTAGGTAATTTCGCAACAGGACATTTTAGGAATTAAATAAAAATCTACAGTAACTTTCCATGCCCAAATCAGCATTTGCAAAATTTCCATTAATTTGGAAAACTGGAGTTTGACTCTACCTTTTTGGCATTTGACCCCCAAAAGACCATTTTTATGGAATTATCCCTATTTTATATTCTTTATTATTTTATTTTTTAAAATAAAATGATTTTTATACTTTAAATTATTAAAGTAAACGTTTTAAAGTTAGGATAATATATATAATATTATAAATCATATAATTTTATTTTATTTTACATAAACAACACATAGCCTTAAAGTATAAAAAATATAAACTTTTTCTTGTATTTTGGGTTCTTTGAATTACTAGTTATAGTAAAACATTTATCAAAATCCTATAAAATATATATATATATATATATATCGGACTCTAAAGTTGAAACTCACTCCGAGTACCATGGTCTAAAGTATCTTTTTCGTGCTCGTAAAATTTATTTTGGTTGGACTTGGGTTGATCCAGTTAGGCCCACCCAAGTCCCACTTATGTGGCTTTAAATTTTGTTTACATTCTATGTTACAAACTTTTAAACTTATTGTTTGATAATTCAATTAAATGCTTATAAGCACCACTATATTATGGGGGTAAAATTTTTAAGTGATTAATATAACTGAAAATAATAAGTGTCACTTTTTATGGGGGTAAAATTTTAAGTGACAAAAATATCACTTACTGTATTACTTAACTTTGTTTTGATACATAAGAAAGAAAAGAAAAGAAAGGACTTGTGAAAAAAAAAAAAGAAAAAGAAAAGAAATGATAGTAATAATATCTATTTATGTTTGGATGGATAGAAGAGAAAATAAATGAAATGATAATATTTTTGCTTGGATATGATAGATGGGAGTAAATAAGGGAAATGATAACAACCAAATTAGTATCATATCCTTCTAAATAGAAGTGATATGTGTGAAATAATAAATTTATCTTTTTAATTGTTGAGGGCGCTTCTGGGATTATGAAAATGCTACTTAAACACTAGCTATTCTTTCTCTCCCTATCTTCTTATTTTTTGAGAGATCTCCCTATCTCTCCTTATTCTTTATTTTCTCTTATTTTAAACCACCCAAACACACTTAAACTTTATCCTTTCTTTTCTTTCCCTGTTCCTCTGAATCATCCCATCCAAACGCACACTTAATGCTTAATGCTGAAAATTTTAAAAAAGAAGCTGATATTGGCTTCCACTATTCTCTGCACTTCACTCTCTCTTCTGTTTAAAATAAAATTACAAAAGAGTTCGTAAATTATAAAATACTTGGTTGTTACATCTTGAATACCATAATTGCCCTTCCTTAAGAAGTCTTTCATTTCAATTTATTCATCTTCTTTCATTTGTTTATTTTTCATGCATCATTTTAGTTTAGATTGGAGTATTATTCTTTTCCTTTTTTTTCCTTTTTTTTTTTTTATGCCAAGAAAAGAGAATTATAAACCAAACATTATAAACCCACAATATGAAACAAATCTTTGTCAAAAAACCTCTTTACTTCCTTAGGGCTAAAGTTCATAACTTGTGAGCAACACAATCAATGTTCTACCGATGAAAAGGAATTTTTTAAAATTTGAATTTCTTTTGAGTCCTAACTTTCATAAATTTATATAATAAATTAATAATATGCATAATATATATATATATATATATATATATTACTATATTGTATATAGGGGTGGCAAATTACGACACCACGCGCCAACACAACTCGAACACAACACGAGATAAGCGGGTTTTGCTTGATCTTAAACGGGTTCAGGTTATAAACGAGGTTGACACAATTAACCCATTTACTTAGTAGTGTCGATAAAGGTTAAGGGATTCAACTCGTGTAACCCGTTTATGACCCATTTAACTTAACATGTTATAATCATGAATACGATATATATAATATGTTATATGTTTAAACCCAATTATTATGGATAGTTGAGTCATTTTAACATAAACCTTATCTACTATACCTTATGATTTTTCTTCTTATTTTGAATATTTAGGTTAATTGTGACAAATTTTTTCTATTATTTATTATTTGATTAAATATTAAATGTCTCATTTTGAAAAACAAGTCATTAAACGACGTGACCCGTTCGATTAGTGTTGAGGGTTTTTGACACGATTATTAAATGGGTTTTATTTGGATTTACTTGTTTAGTATAATACCCTTATATCGACAAGATAAGATTATGACTCACGAACACAAATTGTCATCCTTAATTGTAGGGTTGCAAGTTAGGCTGGTCTAACCCAGCCCAGTCCCAACCCAACCTCAACCCGAAAATCGGGTTGGGTTGGGCACCCCGAATTCTACCCAAAATGGGTTATGTCCATAACCCAGCCTGAATATTTTGGGCAAGTCGGACGGGTTTCACTGGTCAATATTTTATTTATTTATTTTTACAAATATGCAAATTACATTTTCATTTTTCATGTTTGTAAACATAAAAATTTTGAAGGAAATTTTATTTTTTAATTCATTAATTACATGCCATTTTTCTTTTAATAAATACCTAGAAGTGCAAATTGCCTATTAAAATTGAAATAGCGTGTTGGGTTTTAACTTATATATTGTCTCAGCCCAATATTCCAGTGATACATCAATTGTGCGCGAGGACTTTGAACTCTTGAGGGCCAATTTTTTATGACAACATGAAACTGTAGATGAATCTCTCTCCCCCCCCCCCCCTTTCTTTTTCCCTTAATTTTTTCTTCTTACTAGCGAAGGAGAGAGAGAGAGACAAGAGAGAGGATCCACCTCTGCGTCAACGGCAACGACCATCTACGCCACCCACGCTGAGCTCAAGCCCATCCTCTTTTTAAGGCTTTATGGCGAACGACCACCACCATCGATGTGAAACCGGTTGACGAGGCTGAGGGAAAAACGTAGGTGTCTATTGGCAACGAAAATTCTAGTCCTGTACCTCCTGCGGGCGGTGGTGTGGCGCCGAGCTCAAGCCCATCCTCTCTGGTTTCGCTCTCTCTCCCTCCTTCCCCTGGAAAAAATAAAGGGAAAAAGAAAAGGGAGAGAGGTGAGGAAAGAAGACAAAAAAATAATTTTTTTTTGTTTTTTTCTTAAGTTTCTTTTTTTATTTTGGGTTTTAGGTTGAGCCCGAGCCCAAAGGTTCTGAAAAAACTTAACCCAATTTGAGTCCGATTTGTTAATTTAAAAGCTCAAATTTCAAAATTTATGAATTGAATTTGGGTTAAATTGGGCTGGGGTTAACCCGCCCAAGTTGCACCCCACCTAATTGTATGCTCAAAAGTAGTCCGTTAATCACATAATAATATAATTTCTAATCAAAAGTTCCATTTTTAAATTAAATAAGCTTTTTTTGGCTTGCCCATTGAACCATACAACATAGTTTTTTTTTTTTTTTTTTTTTTAAATGTAAAAGTAGGTTTTCCTTTGATTTTAAATTCAATTAAACATACCTTTAAAGAAAAAAAAATCAATTAAAATTTATTATTATAGTAAAAATTGATTTGATTTCAGTTTAATGTTTTGTCAGGTGGATTCTTTTCATTGTTACAAAGTTTGCTTAAAACTCAAATCTTTTATTTATAATAGCATACAAATGAGTAAAAGGTAAAATCTAACTACTAATACATTAGGTATTATAGAGAAGGGCAATTATGTTATTAAAAAGATTAGAATTAAGTATTTTTTTTTATACATGGACTCTTTTGTAACAATTTTTAAAAAAAAAAAAAAAATTGTAAAGCAATTTTTATTTGTTTGAAAGGTAAAAGGTAAGTGATACTCACACCCACACCGAATACGTGAATTGTCTAACGGAATGATTTTTAATCGACATAATTAACCAATTAAAAGAATATGCTAGCAATTTAATATAACCATTTGATGCAAGAATCATTTTTCAAAAGTAATTGAATAAATAGAAAATATGTACAACCATAAAGTTAGCCTGAGGAAGGCTGGGAGATTCTAATTACTAAAAGAACCCAATCCAAATAGAAGAACAAAACCCAGGCCATAGGAGGCCCAACATGACGGTTAATCCACAATTCGGTAAAACAGCCATTGCATAGCAACAAGGTGGAGCAGAGATGATCTTCTACACCAATTCGATCCTAATCCAGTGACCGTGGTGTTGGCCGGAGGATGGAACAAGGAATGTCCCATTCACATACAATGCGTCTGTTCATTGGGAATCAATAGGAGGTTAAGCCATCAATTTGAATATGATAGATTCAAGAAATTTGTAAAGAAAGGAGTTCACTTAGGGTGTGTTTGGTTGGGTTGATTTGGAGGGACAGGGAGATAAAAGAAAAGAGAGAATAGTGTGTGAGTGTGTTTGGATGAATTAAAAGGAGAGAAATGAGTGGATAGGGAGAGATAGCTATCCCTCCCTATCTCTTATTTACTTTCTTCTCAAAATTGAGAAGATAGGGAGAGATAGGGAGAGATAAGATAGTGTTTTAAGTGGTATTTTGATAATACCAAAATTAGCCTCCTTAAAATAATACACAGATTTATTATTTTCCTAGAATTCCGACATTATTGTTGCAGGTAAACTTTTACAATAGGCGTATAAAGTAGGCAGATAGAACGGTGTCTGTGGTTCTGAAACAAATGATATAGCGGTGCCCTAGAATATTATTGTTTTGAAACAGTTGTATTTCGATGAGAGCTGTTTTGGATTGGTTAATACTCTTTTCAATGTTTTTGTAATGAAAGCAGCAGACAGCAGTGTCTCGATAATTGATAAAATACTACCCGAAGTGTTAGTATCTTGCCGTGTTGGTGCGTGGTTATTTGGTGTAGGTGAGTAGCAATGCGGTGATCTTG
>JAOTQH010273856.1:0-10550 GCA_025631255.1 Cornus kousa
CAAATATCTATATATATATATATATAAGTTCACCACTCTTCGTTCTATCTTATCTAACCTCTTCTGTTATGATTTATTCAATCGCCATTAATCAGATATGATGGAAACCCTAATCAGTCGACAGCATATCCAACACTTCGTTTCTGCATCTACTGTCTAACTTAATCGAAGTTTAAGATCGAATTTCATTATATATACACCGATATATATATATATCTATCTCTATAGTTATATTTATTGTGTACCATGGCGACTCAAAAGCCTCAAAGGTCTCCAGCGGAGATCGAGGACGTCATACTCCGTAAGATATTTCTTGTATCGCTCATTGATTCGATGGAGAATGATTCTCGAATTGTGTATTTGGAGATGACAGCAGCCGAAGTTCTCAGCGAGGGCAAAGAGCTGAGACTGTCTAGGGATTTGATGGAAAGGGTTTTAATTGATCGGCTTTCGGGTAACTACCCATCGGCTGAACCTCCGTTTTCGTATTTAACCGGGTCTTATCGTCGCGCACACGACGAGGGGAAGAAGATTACTTCGATAAAGGATAAAGCTTTGAGGTCTGAAATGGAATCAGTTGTTAAGCAAGCCAAGAAATTGGCTGTCTCGTATTGCAGGATTCATTTGGGCAATCCCGATATGTTTCCCAATTGGGACACGAATAAGTCGAATGTGTCACCATTGTTGCCGCTGATTTTCTCTGAAGTTTCGAGCTCGCTTGATGGGTTTGGAGGGATTGGTAGTAGTGGAGGGATTGGGAGCCCACCAGGATTTTTGGAGGAGTTTTTTAGGGACGCGGATTTTGATAGTTTGGACCCCATATTGAAGCAACTGTACGAGGACTTGAGGGGTAGTGTGTTGAAAGTGTCCGCTCTTGGGAATTTTCAACAGCCTTTAAGGGCTTTGCTGTTTTTAGTTAGCTTTCCAATTGGTGCAAAGTCCCTAGTGAATCACCCCTGGTGGATTCCAAAGGGCATGTACTTGAATGGGCGCGTTATAGAGATGACAAGCATATTAGGTCCCTTCTTTCATGTCAGCGCTCTGCCGGATCATACCATTTTCAAGAGTCAGCCTGATGTAGGGTGAGTTCGGTTTTGTCCTATCCAATACTAGTTTATATTTAGGGCTCTTCCACTTATGCTTTTGTGGTGTGCTTCTCTGTTTTACTCATGCTACTTTTATCATGTTAGTTCCTAGTGGTTAATGCATCTATGCTTCTTTTTTTACTGTAAGAATCTGTATCATACATATAACATGACTTCTCAAGTAATGGATGCAACATTTTATATTGTTACTGTTTGATTGTTTAAACATCTCATTGCTGCTTTATTTTAGATGTGTAAGCTATCTGGGTTTTGCTTCCTTCTATTCTTTGAGGTGTTATTGCAAACTAAGTTGCTCAAGTTTACTATAACTTTTGTGTGAAGAGGTTAAAGTTTTGATAATTTGAGCTAATGTGTAAGAAAATTGCAAAATCAATAAGAGAGTGTGATGATACATGTCTTGAGAAATGGAGTAAAGCATGAGAATAAACACCCTAGTACCAAACCGTGCTAATTACATGTGAAAATCTTAAATCCCTAGAGTTTGATAATTGAAGAAGGGATTTTGATTTTAAATGAAGGAAATACATGTCTTGAGAAATGGAGTAAAGCATGAGAATAAACACCCAAGTACCAAACCGTGCTAATTACATGTGAAAATCTTAAATCCCTAGAGTTTGATAATTGAAAAAGGGATTTTGATTTTAAATGAAGGAAATGATGTTAGTGGAACGAGATGACTGGTTGCTTGAAGGTGTGACGAGAAAGGAACTTGGGGAATCTAAACGGAATTGACTGTCAGCTAATGAAAGTTAGTGGCAGAATATGAAAGCTGAGAAGCAATTTGTCCAGGAATACGATATAAATCCTAAATATCTGTTGATGGAAAAACCTTGGAAGGTATGTATTGGACAAACAAGATGCGAAGAGAACCCTTTGAACGGGTGGATATGCGCATTCATAGATTGAAGCAAACCATTTGAAATCTTTATTTTCTTAAATTGTAAAATTTTATCCTGTCTATTGATTCTTTACCTTTTCTTTAGATTGCATGTACATCAGATGCATCAGCAGCACCACCAGTTTTTGGTGTGTATTTGGAATTTACGTATAAAAAGAAATAAACAAAAAAAAAAAAAATGTATGGAGCTTAAGTTAGAAGAACTAGGTAACTTGATGAGGTTAGAAATTTCAAAGAACTTTTAAAATATTAAAATTTATATAGTAGAAATAAACTTCAGAAACAGATGAATATAGAAGATACCATGGGACTTATCAACTCGGGAGTATATGGGCAATGATGGTCGTCAGGAAGCACAGGTATACAAGGTACCAAGTTCAAACCTCTCGTTTTATGCTGCCACCTTCTTGGATTTTATCGAGTGTTAGTCAATATGTGATCAGAGGTTATCTTGGCCAAGGTTTGGATATCTCATCAGAAGGGGAAAAAAAAATTAGTGATGGTGGTTGGGTTTGTTGACTATTTTGTTTAGTGGGATCTTAAGGACAACCATGTTCTCAATAAATGGAGGTTTCGTGAAAATATATATAATATTGAAAGTTGAACTCTCTGTTATGCCAAACGTATAATTATGCTACAGAACTCCAGGGGAATGTGATAAGCAAAGTATTAAGACATGAAGCAATTATGATTAAAAAATAGTAATATGGCAAAATGTTGTCTGCAGATTGTTCTTTTCCTAATGGAAAGGAAAACCTCCATATTTAATGTATCAACTTGGTAAAATCTTGTCATAAGGTGTTCGAGAAGTATAACAAAAAAATTTAATGTGTTCCATAAGATGTCTGATCATTCAGTGCGTAGTGTGATAATAGTTAAAGGAGAGACCAATGATTCCAATCACAATAGGAATACACCAAGAATTGAGAGAGAACTCTGATCTTTTTTACTAGTTATGAAAGAACTTACTAGGCAAAATTATGATGTTACATAATAATATGTCACTGTTAATGGTATAGTTTTAGTTAAGGGAACTAGAGTAGGGTTAAGTTAAATTACCTAGCAATATTTTAGAGTCTAGTTGGTTGTGGTTTGGCAAAACAAGGACATGGTATTTGGTTTGTAACTATATAGGGGTTCTGCTGGCCAAAGTAGATTCATTAGGCAAGGCAGAAGAGATAGGATGAAGTGGAGTGCTGCTTCTAGATTAATATGTAATTATTGAAGATCTATGTAGTAAAGGGAAAGTTTGATGGGAATCCATGGTAGCAGCCAAAAATAGAAGTCTCAAGGATTTGGGTTCAAAAGCTTTAATTCTTTTGTTTGATTCTTAAGGCTCCCACAAGTTTCAATTATGTGAAGAGGAGCTTTTGTTCTTCTTCAAATGATTTAATTACTTTTTTGGATTCTTTGGGGCCTTAGTCCCGGTTCCAGTTTTGTAATTGGGACGCGTTCCCCTCTTGAACGCCTTTTTTTAATGTTATTTTTACTTGTCAAAAAAAAAAAAAAATCTGATATATTTGGACAAAGGCACTCTGGTCAAGAGGTACAATTAAGTTATTTGGAATATAACTTTATTAAAACTAGACATACAAGGAGGGTGCAATGAAGGTCAAGATTTGATAGGTGTCATAAACCAAATATTTTCATAAATTGGGATGATGTTAATTATAAAATCAAAGCAGGATGGAGCAACAGGGTAATACTAGGGAATGATGTTTATAATAAAATTAAAATGTGAGAAAATCAATTAAGATAGTCCGGACATGTACAAAGAAGACCACAAAATGTGACAATTAGAACGAGTGACATGGTCCATATTGAGAGTAATGACAAGGGAGGGTAAGACAAAAGCTAACATGGGTAGAGTTATAAGGAAGGATATGATAACATGTGGTTTGACCGAGCCTAGGGTCACAGAGCAACATGAAAAAATAGGATACTGGTAGTTGACTCCGAGTAGTTGAGGAAAAGGCTTATTTAAGTTTAGTACAGATAAAATTGAAGAGTATCTCTGATATCTTGTGTGATCGGTGTATACCTCTAAAATTGCAAGATCATCTATACTTGCGGAATAAATCATTTTGCAACTAAAAAGCAACATATTTATAAGATCAGGGTGGGGCAAAAATGTTAATGTGAGATGGATGTGTGGCAAGACAAAAAATGAGAAAATTATAAATAAGCAAGTCCGAGAGATAGTTGAAGAATGAGAGGGAACCAACTAAGATGGATTGACCATATGCGGTGATGGTCAATAACGGCATTAGTTAGGAAAAGCGACGTTTTCCTTATAAGGGTAATCATGTAAATAGGGAAAAATATAATAGCATGTGGTTAACTGAGGTTGTGTCCTTAGCTAGAGCAGAATGACGAAACAACCTTCATGCATCCATCACAAATAGTTGGAGAAAGTTTGTGTTCAGTTTAAGTTGGGGTGCAACTTGGGTTAGGCAAGCAAAACCCAACCCGAGCCCAAACCGATTTTTCGCGGACTTAGGCAATTATTTTTACAAGTAGAGTTGGGCTTGGGTTGAAAAATCTCAACCGAACTTAATTAGGGTTGGGCTAGAGTTGAGGTGCTAGCAACTCGAGCCCAACCCAAATCCAATTTCTAATATTATTTTCATATATATATATATATATATTATTTTAAATACATTTTATATAATATTCAAATTATGACCTCTTTTTTTTCTTTTTAACTTCCTTTGTTATATCTTAGTTTATTATATGTTAACGTTTAGGAAAATTGATTTTTTAAGAATTTGTTTGTATTTTATTAAAAATTTGCAATAAGCTTTTAAAACTTTTTTTGTTTAAGAGTAATTTAATTTGAAACTAATTCGAGAACATATTAAATTTTCAGTGTGGAGATTGGCCATAGACTTTCTAACCCGAAATCTAAACCCGAGTTTAAAAGTAGAATGATGGGTCAGGCTCGGGTTAAGTATTTAGGGTTAATAGTAGGGTTGGGTTCAGGTTGAACATTTTGTACGTCGGGTTGGGGCTCAAACTGTACCTCCAACCCACCCGAGTTCCAAGTGGCAGCCTTTTTTTATTTTTTTTTTTTTTTTTTGATAAATAAAAATTTTATTAAAAAACGCTCAAAAGGGGAGAGGATCCCAAGAAAAATACAAAAGACCGCTAAGGCCTCAAGCCTTCAAAGAGGTCAAAAAGTCAACAATCTCCTCCAACGATTTATGATCTCTCCTTGAAACCCAACAAAAAAGAGTGGAAAGAATCGAGAATTTAAGCACCAAAATCGACATCGCCTTTCCTTCAAAATATCTCCTATTCCTTTCAAGCCAACTACACCACCACGCACAAAGCGGCATAGCCCTCCACGCATCCTGACTGTGAACCCCACAGGCCAACCTCTCCACGCCTCAATCAACCCTCTAGTGGATCCTGGCATAACCCAATAAAACCCGAATAAGCCGAGCATTAAATCCCAACACTCTCTAGCCAAATAGCAATGAATGAGAAGGTGATTCACTGATTCCTCATCACGAAGACACATATAACAATGATTGATCACCACCTAGCTTCTCCTTCGTAAATTATCCTGAGTTAAGATCCTACCCAGAACCGAAGTCCACGCAAAGAAAGCCACCTTGAGAGGAACCTTGGAACGCCAAACAGACTTTCAAGGAAAACGAACTTCAGGATCAAATGAGAGAGACTTGAAGAAAAACCTCACCTCAAAACGCCCCTGAGAGTTTGCAACCCAAGACCAACAATCCGAATCCTCCTCCACAATCCTCTGGCGATACAACAGCTCCAAGAAACGAATGGCCTCCTCGATCTCCTAATCATGAAAGAAACGCCTGAATCGAACATCCCAAACCAGTCTCCCATTATCAAGATGATAATAGTTGACCACCATGGCCTGCCTATCCGAAGCAATCCTGTAAAGCTGAGGAAAAGCGAGAGCGAGAGGAACACTAAGATCGAAATAGGGACATAAAGTATGTAGGCAAATTCAAAAGAGTGCTTTTCATAAGCGTTTGCCTCCCCCCTTTCGACAAGTACTGCTTTTTCCACCCCGCAAGCCTCCTCTCAAATCTTTCTACCACCGGATCCCAAACTGATAATCTTCTTGATGATGCCCCCAAGGGAAGCCCCAAATACGAAATCGGAAAAGAACCAACACCGCATCCCATGATGTCTGCAAACTTCTGAATCTCCTCAACCCTCCCTACTGGGACTATCTCACTCTTCCCAATATTGATCTTTAACCCATAAACCACTTGAAAACAGGCCAACAAACATCTCAAGTGTCTCAACTAATCAGCTCTAGCATCACTTATCAAAAAAAAAACTAATCAGCTCTAGCATCACAAAAAACGATTGTGTCATCCGCGAAAAGCAAGTGAGAGATTGTCAACTGTTTGGGAGGTCTACCCACTTAGAATCCTTGGATAAATCCAAGCTCTTCCGCCCTTCTACTAAATGCCTCCGTGACAATGATGAACAAGAATGGGGAGAGAGGATCTCTCTGGCGTTGACCACGAGAACTAGCAAGAAAGCCTGCAGGGGAGCCGTTCACTAAGATCGAAAACTGAGCTAATGTAATGTAGTGATAAATCCATTTCCGCCATCTTTGCCCAAACCCCATCCTTCGCAACAAATACATCAAAAACTCCAAGCTAGCATGATCGCAGGCCTTTTCAACATCCAACTTGCATACTATCTCTGGAACACTGCTTCTGGCCCTTGCCTCAATGCACTCGCAATCAAGACTGAATCTAGAATCTGTCTACTTCCAACAAATGCATTATGTGACTCAGATCACCCCATCCAGTACTCTCCTCAAGCGGATTGCTAACACTTTTGCGATGATCTTATAGACTGCAACCACAAGACTGATTGGTCTGAAATCCTTAGCCTCCATAGCACCTCCCTTTTTGGGAATAAGGGTAATAAAAGATGCATTAAGGCTCTTCTCGAACGTCCCATCAGAATAGAAAGAATGAATGGCTGTCATCACTTCTATCTTCACCACTTCCCAGTTCTGCTGATAAAAAGCAAGAGTGAATCTATCTGGCCCTAGCGCTTTATCCCCATCACAACTCTTCAAGGCCTCCAACACCTCCTCCTCCCCAAATGGCCTCTCAATCCAATCTTTATCAGCCTCTGAAATTCCCCCAAACCCGAGCCCATCCAACGAAGGTCTTCAAGTAGCATTCTCTGTGAAAAGTTGTTCATAGAACAACACAAACCCATTTCGAATGTCCTCTTCCCTAGTAACCAAAATGCCATCAAAGCGCATTCTCCTAATGTGATTGCCTCTTCTATGAGCATTAGCCAAGCGGTGGAAGAATTTTGTGTTCTGGTCCCCTTTTTTAATCCACAAAACCCGAGCATTGGTGGCTTGTTTCATACTTTATACTCCATCAGTCTATTATTGTTTGATTGGTATGATAATTACCATGGTGGATTGAATAAGATATAATTAACAAATTTATTTTGAATTTAAAATTCTAATAATTTTAGTTAAGATTCAAAAAGTAGTTAAAGTTTGTTAAAGTCTTAAGTAAGTCTTATTCACCCCTCTCTAGGTCTAGAAGATTGACCTTGCGCAACTCTATACTATCGAATGGACCTGAGGGTGGGACCAAAATGTCAGGCTCAGAAAGTGGACCCAAATAGGCCAAATCCGGACCCAAAATGGCATCGAGGTGGCCCACACTCTCTACCGCACGCCAACCCCCCACGAGTTTTATTGCAAATTAGGAGACCCATCTTCTTCCCTAGTTTTATGCCCAGAATGCACCAGCAACCCTAGCTTGCTGGACCTTATTCAACCCCAAAATCTTAGGGTTTCATAATTAAATCATAGAACATAGTTATAATTTCATTATTTATGTCAATTTATGCCTCATATTCATGTTTCTACCTTTACAAATGATCACCAGTTACAAACCTATGTATGTATATATACAAGTTTCGGTCAATACCCATAACGAGATATGGCGTGAATCCATCCATAATCATTAGATTCAAAGATTTTCAACCATTCTACACCAGTACATGAATCTACACAACCCTATGATTTCTTTAACCTTGCCTATAAATATGTGTATATATATATGTATATATGTATATGTTATTTTGTGAGTGATATATAACTCATGGATCAAATCTCTACAACAGTTCTTATTATTGAATATATATGAGTATAATATTCTTTTAATTATATATTACACAGATCCAATTACCATTTTCAGTTCTCATTATTGACGATATGTGTATTCGCATCCAGTAATGTATGCCACTTGTACATATCTACTGTTCGGCATTCATTCAATCACTAGTCTCGAATTGTATATAGATGAATAATGTACTTAAAGTTAGAATGTGTTTATATATATATATATATATATATATATATGTTAGAATGTATATCCTCCATAATATTGGGTCATTATGTAATTACCCATAGTAGTTAGGATTATTGTGTAATTAAGCAATATTGTGTAATTAGGGTATAACTTTATATAAGCCTTATGTGTGGGCTGAAGGAAATACAGAATATACATTCTCTCTCTCTCTCTCTCTCTCTCTCTCTCTCATCATGAGTCCGAAGATGGTCTCAGAGCAATATGGATTCATGGGTGTGGGAAACAACAATGGTGTTGCCCTTGTATGAGATTGGAATCGCGAGTGTGTTGTCAGGTTGGGTGTCTTTGCCGGAAGTTCTTGTCGCTGGCGGGTTGAGAGCACCACTTGTAGTCGTCGTCGTCAGATCTGCAACTTCCTTCGTCGCCGTCAGATCTGAAGCCCCCTTTGATCACTTGTGTTGTTGCCGCGGTGGTCGTCATCGAGCTCGCCGACATTTGCTGTCTTGATTTGCAGAGGTGAGGTTGGTTTTTTTTTTTGGCCGAAAGTTGCAGCGGTCGTAGCTTGTTGATTCAGCCGCTGCTTGTGATTGGGTTGCCGTCGCCTCCGCTGTGTTGTTCACCGGCGTTTGTGAAAGTGTGAAGAAGAAGACCCGTGTTTGGCTGCACGGTTATGCTATCCCAACCTTAGTTTACTAAACCTGGGATAACTATTCCAATTCCGGTTTACTAAACCAGGGATAGCCCAGGTTCGACCCATTTGCCCAGATCCAACCCGGTTCCAGATCCGGCCCAGGTCTAGATCCGACCCGGTTTCGATTCTGCAATTTTTTCCTAGGTTCGTTTTTTTTACCTCCTCCATGGCTTCCAGTTCAGATCTCTTATCTACTGCCTCCTTCAATCCTCCCATGACTTCAGTCAAGCTTAGTGAAAAAAATTACATTTTATGGGCCAAGTCAGTGGCCATTTTCCTAAAAGCCAAAGGCTTTGGCGCTCATTTGGTTCAGGATAAACCCAAAAGCAGTGATGCTGATTTTAGTTCATGGGAACAAAGGGATGCTCAGATCATCTCCTTAATGCTGAATTGTATTGAACCTCATATTAGCTCCAACTTGTTATATCTGGACATTGCCAAGGAGATATGGACCCGACTCCAACAGTTATATTCTGGTGCTGGTATTATAACCCGGTAGACAATTTTTTGGCCTCCAGCAAGGGACTCAAAGTTTAGAAGAATACCTCTCACGGGCAATGGGACTGTGTGAAGAAATGAATATATATCAACCCATCACCTCTGATGTGAAAAGCATGCAGCAGCAACATGAGGATTTTAATGTTGTTCGGGTTCTCACAGGATTGTCACAAGAGTATGAACCTGTTCGTGCACAGATTCTGGGTAGCTCTACACTTCCCTCTCTACCTGATATGGTATCCAGATTACAGCGGGCCACTTTATCTAGTGGCGCTTCAGGAAATGCTTCCAGTGGTGTCACTGCTCCTTCCAACAGTGACCGTTCTGCTTTAGTTGTGAACCAGGGTGGTTTTCAGTCTTCTCGTGGAGGTGGTGGTGGTGGTCGTTTCAGCCGTGGCCGTGGTCGTGGCCGTGGCCGAGGCAAAGGCAGAGACTCAAAACTTTGTACTCACTGCGGTCTTACTAATCACACTGTTAATTACTGTTGGGATCTTCACGGGAAACCGCCACCTTCTTCCTATGCCCATCAAGTGACTTCTAATGATGGGGATTCCTCTTTATCTGCCACATCCACTCCACCAGTGGCTGTTGATACTGCTATGGTTACGATTCCCCGTGATGAGTATGCTCAGTTTCTGTCTCAACAACGGACTCCTACCTCATCTTCCATGGGGTCATTGGCTCAATCAGGTAGTGCCCCTGCATGTCTTTTGTCCTCTAGTCAGAGTCCTTGGATTCTTGACTCTGGCGCATCCGATCACATGACTGGTAGTTCTCATCTCTTATCTGATTTTCAGTCTGTTCCTTCCTCTCAAAATGTTACTCTTGCTAATGGATCATCAACTAAAGTATTGGGTTTGGGAACTAGTTCTCTTACCTCTTCTATGTCGCTTTCCTCTGTGTTATATGTTCCTCAATTCCCTTTTAATTTGCTGTCCATTAGCAAAATTACTAAATCTCTTAACTGTTCTGTAACATTTTATCCCACATGTTGTCTTTTTCAGGATCTC
>JAOTQH010273877.1:0-10548 GCA_025631255.1 Cornus kousa
TCTTCCCCAAGGACTTCACTATACACTACCTCTTTGCCCTCCTTATTTTCTTACAGAACTTCTTTGCTTCAAAAACCAAAACTTTTTGTAAAAACACATCTCTCAATCTATTCAACACAATCAGAAAAGACACCATTTCTGGGCAGAAGTTTGGTTTTAAAGGAGAAAAAAGCTGATTCGAGTAACCTAAGAAAAACCCATGTTCCATTTGGTCCAATCAGAGCGATTGTTAAGAGAAGGAAAGAGCTTCCCTTTGATAATGTGATCCAAAGGGACAAGAAGCTCAGATTGGTTATGAAAATTAGGAAGATTCTAGCGAGCCAACCCAATCGAACCATGGCGCTTCGCGAGTTGGGTAAATTTAGAAGAGAATTGGGTCTCAATAAGAAGAGGCGATTTATTGCTTTGTTGAGAAAATTTCCAGCAATATTTGAGATAGTGGAAGAAGGAGCTTATTCGCTGCAGTTCAAATTGACACCTGAGGCGGAGAGGCTTTACTTGGAGGAGCTGAAGATTAGGAATGAGATGGAGGACTTGCTGGTTGTCAAGTTGAGAAAATTATTGATGATGTCTATAGATAAGCGGATACTTCTGGAGAAGATTGCCCATCTGAAGACTGATCTCGGGCTTCCTTTAGAATTTCGTGACACAATTTGTCACCGATACCCACAGTATTTTAAGGTTGTTGCAACTGGACGAGGCCCTGCACTAGAACTAACTCACTGGGATCCTGAACTTGCTGTTTCGGCTGCTGAGCTTGCAGAGGAAGAAAATCGAGTTAGAGAGCTGGAAGAGAAAGATCTAATTATAGATAGACCGCCGAAGTTCAACAGAGTGAAGCTGCCAAAGGGTCTTAATCTTTCGAAAGGTGAGATAAGAAGGATTTCTCAGTTTAGAGACATGCCTTATATCTCACCTTATTCTGATTTCTCAGCATTGAGGTCTGGTACTCTGGAAAAAGAAAAGCATGCTTGTGGGGTTGTTCATGAAATCCTGAGCCTCACTGTTGAGAAGAGAACTCTTGTGGATCACTTCACTCATTTCCGAGAAGAGTTTAGATTCTCTCAGCAGCTGAGGGGAATGTTGATAAGGCATCCAGATATGTTCTATGTCTCCCTAAAAGGGGATAGGGATTCAGTTTTCCTCAGGGAAGCATATCGTGATTCTCAATTGGTGGAAAAGGATCGGTTGTTGCTCATCAAGGAGAAGCTTCGGTCGCTTGTTGCTGTTCCACGATTTCCAAGGAGGGGTGTTCCAAGAACTGATACTGATGGTACAGAGGGAACTGATGGGCCAGAAGAAGGAAGTGGGAAGGAGGATGGAGAAGAATGGTCCGATGTTGATAATATGAATGATGAATTTGATGATGGTGAGGATGATTATGAAGATGATGAGGATGACTGGAGTGACGATGATGATATGCCCCCAGACTTCGAAGAGGATGGTGGAAATGTGAATGCTGGACTGAGCAAACCAACTAAACAGGTAGATAAGTTGACAAAGAATGAAGAGAAGGAGCTTGTTCCCGCGTTTCCAGATGGTCGGCCAAGAGAACGCTGGTAAATGTAGTTGAAATTGACATATATTTTAAAGGCTCCGATCTGGGGATATTCATCCAAAGGTCTCTAAAGGTTTTTCCCTTGGACCTAGTTTTAAGATGTCTTCCCTCATTCTAGGAGGAGAAGAATTTACTACTGTGGTGGTTCTGTAGCTCTTTGCAAATGTAACTCCTGGATCACCTTCCCCACTTTTGAGGTCCAAGAAAGTGCTAGAGAAAAGAGACTTACAGTTTTCAATTATTTTCTTCTCTTTTTTCTATGTAGCATAATTGTTCTCACTTCCATATTTATGAGAGCACTAAACATATAACTTGTGTGCCATAGATCTACTAGGTTTGCTTTTTACATGTGACATCTTTGTTAATATTACATATTTTTCCAGTCATATTTTGAGAGCACTATAAGTAGTTTGTGTTTTTGAGTTGGCTTGTTTCTAATATTTATTTCCTGGTTACATGCTTCAGTAGGAATTTTTGTTATTATGATCTCAATAGTAAGTTGTCAAACATGCGTTGGTGACTTGTGACAAAGGTGTTCAGTTCAATTAACTCGCAGTATGACCTTCATGGTTGACATTGAGATCGAATCGATTTTGGTAACTGTAAAAATGCCAATAATCTTCTTCTAGTTGGCGCGTTTAACATTTTTGTAATCTCTCCAAGTTATTATTTCAAATTGTTGTGCTTTTGTTTATGGGGTGTTTCCAGATAAATCATAAGCCGGATTGTTATTATGTACAATTAGTTTCTAATTCATTCGTATCAATTATATATCAACCGGAGAACGTAGGTTTATGTGATTGTTTAATTTGTGTGTGTCCAAATGGCGAAGGAGATGCCAAGACCTGAAAGGAAAGTTGTTAGTTATAATTGTGTGAATAAAACAAACATGTTTCTCCTCTGCTTTTCTGGTGTTTGAACAGCTTCCAAGTTGTATCTTATTATATCATGGCCTATATTCTTGAGCATCCAAAATTCTGTAGTCCAACTTCCCAATTCTGTAGACTAAACTTGTCAGTAAAAACCCTACACTTGGCGGCGGCATGCAGCGATGGCTTGCCATATACAGGAGTTACCCTAACTGTGATACAACGGCAAGAACACTAGCACACATGTATGATCCCTTTTGCAGGCCCCTTTGGAGAGTTGAATGCCCCTACAATCCCTCCAGTTATTGAGTATTTTTGCTCAATGTGAGACTTCCTGACCTACCCCCTTTCACACAATTATTTAGCGAGCTAAGTGTCAGACCTGCCAATGGAGGTTACGCCAACAAGTGACACAAAAAACAATTAAACAGGTGGATAAGTTGACAAAGAATGAAGAGGAGCTTAAGCGTTTCCAGGATGGTCAGCCAAGCGAACGCTGGTAAAAATTGTAGAAATTGACATGTATCATATATGTAAGTTTTGATGAGCACTCTGACACAAGATAAAATGACTAAAATACTCATTGAAGTATTTAAATGATAAAATTTGACTTTATAAACACTTTACATAGACAAAAGTACCCTTCAATTTTCAATGATCTCCCTCACCAAACTCATTTTTCTCTTCTTCCTCCTCTCCTCCATTTTATATACTATGTATCTCATCTCAATTCGGCACCTGTTCACCCCTAGCCAACACATATACAGTATTATACACCCACCTCTTCTCTTAATCTGGCTAGCTATATATATATATGTAACATTTATATTTATAGATATAAAAGCATACATAGACCTGTACCACCATTTTGCATTCCTAGAAAAAGTGATTGGAAGGCAATCGTCAATTGCCTTCTCCTTTGTTGTTCGTTGATCAACCTGTGGTTCAGTGGCGTAGCCACGTAGGGACAACTGGGGGCAACTGTCCCTATTGAACTTTTAATTTTTTTAATTTTTTAATTTTTTATTATTATTATATATATATTTTTTTTATGAAAAGATTTTTATATATGAATACTAAAATTTAACAATGCACATATATATATTATATATATATAATCAAAAGCTCGTTCACGGTTTTATACTTTCCCACAAAATAAAATATTTTATTCACTTTTCCAAATTATTATATTCTATTTTCCCAAACAATATGAAATTTTTTTTTGACTTTTTCAAAATATTATATTCTTTCGGTCTTTCCTACTTTTTCTAAAAAGTTACAAGTTATTATCACATTTTTGACTTTATCACAAGCAACTGCGTTGTGTCCATGGCATTTTCAATTTTTCAGTCTACAATATTTTTCTTTCCGCGAGTCTTCAACATTTCACAAATTCACAATCCAAAAAAAGTAAGCGGAGCAACCATACCACTTTACCAGAAGACAGAAATTCGGTAAGTCGTCCTATTTTTTGTTTTTTTATCATCTAAATTTATGATTATTATTTGATATTATAATTTTAATTAGAAAAATTATTAGTTATTTCTATCAAAATTATTTTAGGGCTTGTTCTTTCAAAATTTAGTTTGTGCAATTGTGTTACTAATTATTATTTTATAAATACGACTTAAGAATTTTTTTTTTTATTTGCAGGCTTGCAGCCCAAATCAATGAAATCACATATTCACTTATTCTATAAAATTTTGCGATTGATTGGATTATATGGTTTTAACTTATAAGGTTAGTTATCTTAATATCTTTGCTTTTTATTTTATTTTTAATATGAATGAATTTTTATTATGAATCGATTGACACAAGGTAGTTATTAAGAATGTTTCTTACCATGAAATTTTTTAGAATGAAATTGGTTATCAATTATCATGTAATTTTATTTTTATTTATTACCATGGAATTTGATAATGATATTATTATTCAACGTGTGAATCAATGTTTTAATTTTTACATATATTATTTTGGTTCAAATTATATATATATATATATATATATTATTGCTATTAAAAATTGCCCCCACTCGAAGAAATTCCTAGCTACGCCATTGGCCAGTTAAATCCCACCACATTGAATCTCCTATGTTAAAGAAAATGGTAAGTCCTAATAGGACTTGTCAACTTTAAACAATGGCTCACGATGTCCTTGTGAAATGGAAGGATTGCATGGAAATGCTACCATACATGCAACCTCATGCAATTATTTAAGACAAGACTCATCTAACCAATACAAGAGCAACACATGGAGAGTTCTATGAAGCTTACCAGCCACGGTATATCAATTCTTTTAAGAGGAGTTGTTATAGAAGGTTTATGGACAAAATATGGTGTTTCCAAAATCCCTAAGTAAATGGAGATTTCTCAATATGGCAAGATTAAGTTGACTAAGCAAGGAAGAGGATAATATGGTGCTGGATCTTCTCCTTATTTTTAAGAGACTTCAACGGCTATTTTTGCTAAGTCAACACAAGGTTGCAAAAAAGAAGGGGACATGGGGAATGGTCTGTATTTATATATATATGTATATCAAAAACGACCCATGAAGAGGAAATTGCTGAAGTCACGGGGCCACAAAGCCATAAAAGCAAAAACCAGAAATGAAAGTTTAGTTGAAAGAAGTTACCAAAATCAAGGAAACGTGGGTCGCAAAGGAATATATGTGGGGGATGATTTGAATTTATAATATATATATATGTATGTATACATATATATGCCACAAAATACAACCCACGACGAGAGGTTGCTGAAATTATGAAGGGGCCACGACACTATGATCAGAAAGGAAAGTCCAAACCAGAAGAAGTTACCTAAAGCCAAGGAGACGTGGATATGCAAACAGATATATATATATATATATATATATATGCATGATATATATGGAATTATACAAGAAAAAGATCTCTGTGAAATGAAAGACTTCTTAAATCATGGGACATTTGGCCAAACAAGAGCACGTCAGTTGAAAATGGTGGTAATTCATGCAGTTATTACTACTAACTGAAGGAAGTTGTCGAAGATTATGAATAATAGGGCTAAGTTAATAAAATTGTGTATCAAAAATAGAGGAAGAAATCTACGGCAGAAGGAAAGAGAACAAGAAAACGTGGGACATATGTAAGTTTGTGAAGAGGATAAGTGGAAAACTTATTTCAGAATTATACATAACTTGAAATCATGGAGGATATGGCTGAACTTATGCTCAGAAGAAACAAAGAGGAAGAAGAAGATGGAAGAAGGTGGTTACATAAATGGTTACAACCGCCAAAGACATGGGACACTTGGCAGTCCAAAACAAGCCAAGTAGAAACTGCTAAGGCTGCCCATCAATTTGCTGCATGGAAAAAGTCTATAAGTAAAGCACTTAGGCTTAATTTGCAAACCATGTTCAACACACACAACAATACAACATCTTTGCTTTCAATTAAATTTCATGTGCCTTTACATTCTAGTATTGTAGTTACATTATGTCTAATTTAAGTCTAGCACTTATTTTTCCTACTTTCCGACAAGTAGTCCATAGCTTTGATTGTAAGTCATGCACTTTCAATATTGCATTTTTTTCCACTAATTATAGAATGGTCCAGAAGTCTTTTTTCAAGGCAAAAAGAACCTTTGAATGAGGTCATTTTAGTCCTTTATACAATCGCCTGATTTCTATAACTTCTAAATGGAATATTGTTCGGATATCCACTTTGGAACGACTGCAGTTCCTGGCACGCCCGACACACCCACTCTACTCTCCACTCGCTGTGGAAAGTAGAACCTAGCTTTTTTGCGAGCCGAACATATATATATTGAAAGGTTAAGTAAATTATATATATATAATCAAAGAAGCCCAACAAGCATGGCTTAAAAAAGGCCAAAACAATCAACACAACAAGATGAGGCTTAGGGGCGGAGAAAGGGGGGCTGGGGGTCGCAATGGCCCCCCCAAAAACTTTTGAAATTTTTTTTAGTATAGGCTGAAGCAAAAAATAGTACATGTAACTAAGGTAAGTTTATACTTGGTGACCCCCTAGAAAATTTTCTTTAATGGGCCTTTAACAAAAAAATATGTATATATAGTTATATATATATATATATATATATATAATGTACTCTATCTACTCTAATACTTTCTCTCGTTTAATATCTATTATATCTATTAATATATATTAATACTCTCTCTCCTTTTGAGTCCCATTCTCCCTTTCTCAAAAAAAAAAAAAAAAAAAAAAAAAAAAAAAAAAAAAAAAATTCCAATTGAGGCTTCTTTCATTTTTTTAGTGCTCCACTTTTTCTTGTTTGTCTTTGTGTTTTTTTTTTTTTTCTAAAGCAAGTTTCTCACTTCCTTTCGTTCTCTCATTTTGCTTTGGCTTTTACACTAAATAAGGTGAGTGAAACAACTTCAATTATATTGTTTGAATCTGTTGAGATATCTTTAAAATATATTTTGTTAGACTTCAATTTTTATGGGTTCTCCATTTTCATCAATTCTAAGTCATTTTTTTGACTTATTTATAGCTAAAATCATGTTTTGATTTCTTCAAATTCTATTTTTTTTTCATTGCCAATAGATTTTTCAAATCCTAATATTTTCTGGAATTTTTATTTTGAAAGGTTATTTTTTGAATATTAGCTTGAGCCTTAGCATATAAGGCCTTCAATTTGTTTGTTTGAGAGTCCTTTAAATTTTTGCTTAATTTTATTTCTGTTTATTAGGGAAGTTTCAAAAACAGCTTCTTTAAATTACATTTAAAAAAAAAAAAAAAAAAAAAAAAAAATTGGTAAAATTTTGGGTACACATATTTTTGTATGAATATAATCAATAGTAAAAATAAAAATAAAAAATAAAAATAAAAATAAAAAATGGCTTAAAGTAGACTTATATTAGATGTAATGTTCACTTATAAGTTTGGCCCTCAACCATACAATCCTGCCTCCGCCCCTAATGAGGCTCAAGCTCGATCACCTGGTTTAAACATGCCACACCAATCCCACCTATCCACTGGCATAAGCTCACCTAGTTTAAACATGCCATACCAAAACACTCATTCTGCCTTTGGCAATTCAAGAGAAACTACTTACACAAAGCAAACATGCACTGTAATGACCCTGTCATTTTTCTTCCCAACTTTTTCCGGATTTTCTTTTTTCGTCACTTTTTCACTATCTTTTCATTTTGCGTAACCTATCGGGTCGTGCTTGGATTTGATTCCGACCTTGCATGCATTCATTTTACTTGATTTCTATGTGATCCACATTTTTACTTTTGTAGAAAAACATGCTAGATGTTTACTTTTGCCCGTAGGAGTATAAATGCAAACATTCTTGAAAATTATTTTCTTTACTTGGGGTATTTTTCGTAATTATTTTTTGATGAAATTTTGTGTTTAAGGTTATTTTAAATGTATCTTTTGAATGACACCTCATTTTGGGCTTTCTGTTAAATTCACTTTTTGAGTTATCTAGTGGAAGGGCATTTGTGTAATTATGAAAAAAATTCAGAAAAGTTTCTCGTTTTGGGTCTAAACTTTCATGAGAGGTTTATTTTCATTTTTTATGGACTCTGGCACTTCTAGAATAGTTTTCATATTTTTACTTCATTTATTTTGAATTTTCGAACCCCATTAGTCGTCAATCTTGTCTGGGGCATATCTCCTCACTCGGGACTCGGTTTTTGACCCCGTTTCTTCCGTTGATCTTAGAATTCCATTTCAAAACTTTTTTGTTCATTAACCATTGACATTTGAGTGTGTCTTCAATAATTTCACTTTTTGAACCCGGACGGGCCCGTTCGGACTGTTAGAGACACCTTTTTAAACTATTTAGGGTTAGTGGATGAGAGAGAAAACATTTCTAACTTTTTATTTCCTAAAGTAGCAGCCACTAGCCTCCATTGAAGAACCTTAGAGCTGCCCTGTAATACCCCTAATATTCAAAAGGATATAGATGGGATTTAAATTTAATTTTCTTTGAATTATGTACTTATTTATGTAATTATTTAAATGTGTTTTGTTTGAAGTAATTTTCTTCATTGTAATTGGTTGTTAATTGTATAATTTTTATTTAAATTAATTATTTTATTTATTTGTGATTTAATTTAATTATTTGATTAATTTGTGTTTTAATTGACGTGTGTTATTTAAGTGGCCTGCCTGATTGAAATAATTATAAGTTGCATGTGTCGTATATATTTTAGGTATAGGGTTTTATGTGATTGGGTTATGTAGCCGACGTTTAAGTTGGTTGGATTAAATAGTTAGGGTTAAAAGCAGCCTATATATATAGAACAATATATGTCTGCTAGGGTTGGGAAAACTCTATTCACGGACTGTGAGACAGAGAGATACAGAGAAGGTTTGAGAGGCAAAACAGAGAGAGACTTGAGTGAAATAGATAGAGGCTTAAGGAGGAAAGACTGTTGCTCGTGGGTTGAACCAAGAGACAACAGAGGAGGAGAGTAGTGAGCAAAGGAGAAGAACTGTCATGGGCTTTGCCGGAACTTAGAGATGATGGTTTAGGTTTCAAAACTGAAACAGAAGATAAGTTTTATTCTATCTTCTTCCCGTAAACTTGTGTTCTGTGCATCCTTTATAGTCTCTAGGAATTAAATTCAACTTTTAAAACTGATGGTTGATGCATGTTATATTGGACTGTAATTTGTTTTACAATTAAAATGACTGAAGTTTGCTTTCTTTGCATAAACTGTTTGGATTACGTTTTAAACTCTAGTAAATTAATTCATGAGGGAATGGAAGGAGTTTTTGGGATGGCTAGGAAGTTAATTAAACTTTAAAATAGAATTTTGATGCATGGTAACAGACTTTAAACTGGTTGTATGTTTAGGTAAACTGAAACTGTGTTCCTTGCATAAACTATTTTGTTCGATTTTCAATTTTTGTCAAGCAATGCTTGTTGATATTTGAGGAGTCTTTAGGATGGTTGGGACTTAATTAAACCCTAAGAACTTTAAAAATTTTGGAGCAGAGGGTTGAACTTTGCCGGAAGCGGAGAAGGCAAACAGAGGAAGCATAAACTGTTCCGAATATGGTTTATTTTTTGTCAATTTTTTCTTATTGGAATTGGAGAAGTTTCTAGGATTGTTAGGACTTAAATTAAACCTTAAAAATCTTTAACAAAAGTGGGATAGAGGACTGAAGCTTTGCCGAAAGCGGAGAAGTCAAACAGAGGAACCGGAGAAGGAAAAACAGAGGCTGAGAGAGTGAAGGAGGCTCCACCCTTGAATGGAGCCAGCTCCATTGAAGTGGAGCAGGCTCCACACTCTTGTGGAGGCGGCTCCAAGAGGGTAGAGCAGGCTCCACACTTTTGTGGAGTCGGCTCCACTTTTGAAATTACACTGTAACGTATTTTCTTTGGTTTTTTTTTTTGAGATTTCAAGTTCCAGTGTTGCTTTAAATTGGGTTGGTTGGTTTTAAATGGTTTAATTAAGTAGGATTATACCTAAGAATGATTAATTATACCCAAGAATGATTAACTCATGCTAGGAACTTGGTCAACATGGGATTTAAAATTAAATTCACATGCGGTTTACGGCTTGGAAGAAATTAAATTGCTAGCCGTAATATTTAAGCAAATTTAATGGAGAGGTTTTAAAATAATGTATTTAACACGTTAAAGACTTAGGATTATTGGTGTAGGCTTTGGGAATGGACACCATGTACTATAGAAAAAAAAAATATGCATGCTGTCAAAGAAAGAGGACGATTTAATTGCTAGTTGTTTAGCAAATTAAATGGACTGAATTGAAAGGAAATTTTGGGATTTCATATCAATGATTTATATAACCTTAGTAAGTCCCAGGAATGTTGGTTTCTACTGTAGTTATAGACATCATGGAATTTAGACACTAAATTGTATGCTGTCAGGAGTAATGGAAGTTGTAATTGCTAGTGTCGTTTCAGTAAACTAAATGGACTAGTATGGAGGTGGTTTTGGCATTCAAATTTAATTTGTTCAGTTTATACTTTTATGTGTTAATATATTATGCTCTGGAGGATTAAATGACGTTATGTAATTTTAATATTAATTTGCATGTCGTCAGGGATTGAGGAGGATTTAATTACTAGGTTTGCTTTAGCAAAGTACATGGACTAATATAGATGTATTTTTG
>JAOTQH010273898.1:0-10547 GCA_025631255.1 Cornus kousa
GCATATTTATTTAATAAAAAATATTAATTAATTATTTATTATTAAGGATAAAATAACAAGTTTTGTGCACTTATCAGCAAGTCCAGGATCTACTTCGCGATGGAGTTCATACGCAGCGCAATTTGTTCACCAAGATTGCCAAAGGCCATCTCCGAGAGGTGGCCATAAATTACTTCTAGCAGCTGATCTCCGCCATCGAATTCTGTCACAGTAGCAGCGTCTACCACTGTGACCTCAAGCCGAAAAACCTATTGTTAGACGATGAAGGAAATTTGAAAGTGGCGGACTTTGGACTCAGCGCCTTCGTGGAGCACCTAAAGTAGGATGGACTACTGCACACCATGTGCAGAACGCCTGCGTATGTCGCGCGAAGGTGATAGGAAAGAAAAGATACAACGGAGCCAATGCAGATATTTGGTCCCGCGGCATCATTGTGATACCCCCAGATTTCCAGATACTGGTTGGCCAAGCCCACGCCCGAGTACCCAAAGATATAAAAAATAAATGACAATAATCGAACACAGAATACAAATATGATAAATAGAAATAAATAAAATTTATTGAAAGGAAACTAAAACAATAATCCATTATTGAAATCCTCAGAATAAATTTTTATAAATAAGAATATATTCTGGTACTTCCAATCCTTCATTGCTAATACAACTCAGAAATCTATACCATGTGAACCCCTAGAAAATTCCAACTGAACAAGTAACTACATCAGAATACTAAAAATATAAAGAAAACTTCTATGTAATAACCCAGAAGAGTGAAGTAGACGATCTCTGCTCAGCACGAACAATCCCTGCTTCTGACAAATACCTGAAAAATAATGGTGGGTCAGGCCCACATGCAAGTTCTACTCTACTACAGTTTAAGTAAAGACCCGATACACAGATAAATCCTAGATAACTTAGCAATAACTAAAGTAGTCCATATATGTATAAATACACACTATAAGACGCTCACTAGCCCACAGTTCTGTCTCAGCCTGAGTAAAAGGTAATATGCCAATCGCACATAACATTGTCTTGTATACTTAGACCTATCAGGGAACATCAACTAGGTTCAGGTATCCATCCTTGGCGATATACGCACCCTAACCATGATCATAAGACTCAAGCTCATATCACGGTACCATAATAATACATATATATATATATATAAATCTGTTCAAACAAAGGTATGTCATTCAACTGTTTATTGACTTGACATATAAGTAGGACTTAACTTTTATAGTTAATTAATTTCTTATTTTAGAATAGGTAGGGCTTAGTGTTTTGAACTAATCTATCCCTAGCATGTTACTGTCCCATACCGGTGCATATAAAGGTATGTCATTCAACTATTTATTAACCTGACATATAAGTAGGACTTAACTTTTTTAGTTAATCCATTTCTTATTTCAGAATAGGTAGGACTTGGTGTTTTGAACTAATCCATCCCTAGTATACCACCGTCCTATATTGATGCATATAATTCACCAAAATAGTTCATTAATTGATGAACAAATATAAAGATTTCATCAATTAGAATCTAAAGCTTATGCATAATAAAAATCTAATATATATATGATCATATTATACATCCAATACTAGATTTAGAATTATGTCACAGTTGTTTAAATCGCTAAAATAATATTAAGTAATTTAATCCTCCTTGTCTACTAACAACATGCAAACTTATTTAAACTTCCATACTATTCAAAACAATAGCATATAGATAAAGATTATGCATCATGGGATCCTAATATATCATGAAAATAATTTAGAATCCCATTTACCAACCCAAGACAGTCCTGAAATCTCAAAAATATCAAAACCGTGCTTTAAATAAAATTTTAGTAAGTTACCATGCAAGAGAGCTTGCGCTAAAAAATGAGAGAGCAAGCTCCCATACAAGGGAGATGGCTCCCTAACCTTGGGAGCCGGCTCTGTGACCTAGGGAGTTGGCTCCCTAATTCCATGGAGCTTGCTCTCTTTCTCACAAAGAGCCGTAGGCAAAAATATTTAGGGAACTGGCTGCAACCCCTTGGGGCCCGGCTCTGTCCCTGCTTCCTATCATCGTCTTCATCTCCGACAATGTTTAAAACCCTCTGTAAGGTTTTGTTTAGGTCCCCAGAGGTCCGTCCATGTCCCGAAACTATCCCAGAAACTTTTTTAAACATAGTATGCAACATTAACAACAATTAAACAGAATACGAAACACTTTGATCAACAATTAAATTTTAATCAATACATCATATAAAGTTTAAAGTCTGAATTACATGCATACAACAATAGTTTTAAAGTCCAATTTAATTCTTGGAAACTACCTAGGCATGCATAGAACACATGTTAAAGGAAAAAAAGCAAGAAATAAAACTTGCCTCTTATTTCAGTTTTGAAACCTTAACATCGTCTTCCTAATTTTTTCGGCAATCCAAGACTGTTCTCAACTCCTTTATTGCTCCTGGTTCAACCCACAAGCAAGTTTCCAATACCTATCCTCGATTCAGCCCTTGTTCCTAGCCAAACCCTAACTTTCCCTCTTTTTGTTTTTTTCTCAAATCTCACTGTTCGTGAATTCTCTGTATACGTGAATAGGGTTTTTCTTAACCCTAGGCAGACTTATAATGACATATATACAGGCTTATAATAAAACCTAATTCTAGTTAAGTGAGGAGTCGGCAAAGAAAAACAGAACAAAAAAATGTAAAATACATATATGTATATAAGTCGGCAATTTTAATGAATATCCATAAAACCCTAAAACATTTTAATACATATATAATAATAATGAAACTAATTTAATTATTAACAATTTTTAAAAATTAAACTAACCCAATATACATATATACCCATATATGCATGTATATCCATCCATGGGTAAAAACTGTACCCATTTACAATATCTAAATAGTCCATTAATCCTATCCAAGCCCGACTCCGTTTAAAATAAATATAATATTAATTCAATTTAAACCTATTTTATCATTTAAACAAATAAATCAATTTAAACAAATTAAAGCAAATCCACATAATCTTATAATTAAATTAAACACATAAATCAATTAAACCACACAATTTAACAAGCAATTATCACATTTTATCATTTAATCCTAACAATTTAATTACAATTACCATAAAATTAAAATACAACATAAAAAAATATATCACACATTTAAATCATATATTTAAAATAAACAATTTGACACATAAGCACACAGCCACATAATCAAATAAAAATGCACATGAAATAAAATAAATAAATTTCAATTATATCCTTTTGAAAGTTAAGGGTATTACATTCTTCCCCCCTAGCAAAAGGAATTCCGTCCTCGGAATTCTCAAAACTCTGCATTATTAGTATTATTTTTTTTCATTGCTGTTCTTGTGTGGACTCAGCCTCATTGTATAGGCTCCACCGAATTCCTATACATCTATCAATATACAAGGTTCCTATATTTAAGAAACACAATGAATGTACATCTCCTAGGTTGTATCCGAAAATGACTCGATCTTACCTAATATTTATATAAGGGTAACGATCCCTTATTTCTCCAAGTGCAATAGGATATTTGCACAAAATTCCTATATATCCAGTGCTAACAAGTTGGTACCGCTAATCTATAGGCAACACCAAAAGCCAATAACGAATTTAACATAGCAATTTTAATTATGCTTCAGCAATTCAACCATGCCATTATGAATATATTTATTTATATATTAGTAACTCAACCATGCATCCTTAAGTATATTTGCTTATACTTTGGCAAATCAACCATGCCTCCTCAAGTATATTTATTTATACTTTGGTAAATCAACCATGCTTCCTTAAGTATATTTATTATACTTTGGCAAATCAACCATGCCTCATTAAGTATATTTATTTATACTTTGGCAAATCAACCATGCCTACAATTCAACCATGTACCGATTTTAAACTTAACGATGAACTAAATCACACATAGTCATATCATGCATATTATACACATAATATTAATTTAAAACCAACCTATCCAGATAAACCAATTAAACATGTCCCTACCCAAACCTGTTCCAGTACCTTAAGCTTTATCTGAGTAAGGTAACACCTCCACTAAGGTCAGCTCTAATATTTAAAGTTGACTTCCTTAATTTCCCTGGTAATAGTAAGTGTCAATGTTATACATGCTATAAATTCAACTGAGTTCTCAACAACTACCCGAAGGTTTAATTACCATATCGGTTGTTAAGAGCATCCACTTCTATATTTACTTCCATCAGACGGAACTTAATGCAAAGTGTGACTCACCACCGTTATCCATCTAAGCCGCTCGTGATCCGTTCTATTCGTATGAATTGATATCTTACCAGTTCAAAATAGACAAAATGAAGCTGATTTAATTTATCAGTCTCCCAATACCCCAATCAGAATCCTGACCCTTGTGTAAAATCAACAATCCCTTAACTAAACCCGTGAAAATGCTCTGTCATGTCCACTGTAATATAAGAAATGACTGCAAGGATCCAGTGATCTCTGATGGTCCATGATGATTATTTAATAAATATTAGACTTGGAGACAAAATCACTATGTCTTTCCTCCTGCATATCCTTCAAACATCTACTTCATACCGTGAAACATCATGTTGCCACTAGGATAAATATAGAACTAAGAGTTGTGAACCTCAATCCTTGCATCCTCTTTCCAATTTATCCACAGCACTCATCGTTAGTCTGGTACCACCAGCTTTTGTCTACACCCATTGTTTAAATTGGAGCGTCTCTAAAAGCTATCTATGCAACTTAACCCATGCACCATAGATATGTGATAAATTTACCATTAATAACAATCAACTGGTAATTTTATTCATCGAAAGTCAACTAGCTATGACTTTTTCACATACACCGTACACTTCTTCTTTATTTAGGTAATCGGTCTCACCATCCTGTAATATTTTCATCCTTCAATTAGGTTATCAATTTCCTAACAGCAGCTAATTGTTGCAAATTGTGATATAAAAAAAATAAATTCCATATTATTTATACAAGTGAAAAAAACTTTGTTTCTTCCTCTATGTGCACCACCGGTAACTCATCTTAATGACACACCCTCGTGAATAAATTCTTGATTAAGAATAGACTGATGAAGATTTATTCACTCTACAATCCTCGCTTGGCATCATTCTAATAAGTACTTAAACCAGTACTAAATCCCCCTTCGGTCTTGGGAACAACTTTTGAAATTTTTCAAAGAAGAAGTTCTACAAATCTGAAACCTCCAATTAACCATCGTAGTGTTACAATGGTCTTTATTTACCACAACCTCACAAATACCAAAATATTAACAACCACCATTATTATAGTGTTGTAGTATGATACGAGTCCAGTCCTCGTGTAAAAATCATCAAACCAATTATACTAGATTGTTTGACTTGTAGTGATATCCCATCCCAAATAACATACCATAATGACGCTTATCCAAGTCCAATAGATTGGTTAGATTTATGTATATCTACTAAATCTTATAACCACATGCTCACAAATCTTGTATAAATAGCGCTATTACTCCAAAACAATAGTTGGCTGATCACACATTTGTGTCTCCGACTAAACCACATACCAAATCCCAAATAATTAACAAAAATAAAACACGTATGACAAAACATAATAAAATAAAACATAATCCTTCTTAAGACATCATTTTTTTTTCCTAAAAAAGAAAGTCTCCTTTGGAATCAACCATACCAGATTGGTTCACAATTTCCTTTTGTAGTTTCGTAGGTAACCATCCAACCTTGAAACATAATCTTTAATCATAGCTTAAAAGCAACATCCATTTGCCTAAGCAAATACCAAAAACTTAACCCTCATCCTCCTTATATGTGAACTGCAAACCGTCTAACGTGGCCTTATAAATAAACTTAGAATGTCACAACCTAATCCCCATACTCTCCAAAACGTGATGTAAAATAATTACTTCATTCTGATAAGAACTCCATCAGATCCCCAAACTCCTGAAGAGTACTTCTTATATATCTCTTTTAGAGAAGATAAAAAAGTTCAACTATATGTAGATTGATCAACACCAATTCTACTAATAGCATTCACTAACCATGTGTAAATAAGATCACCCTCGCGCGATCATTCATCTTCCAGATTTAGTACCCTCTTTCTTGGATACGTTGAAATCTCTTTCATTAGGATCCTCTTCGGATTCCTACTCCTTGCTTGTCTCGTTTTTGAGATCAACTGAAGTCGTGTTGGCCACGATATACAGTGACCTAAAACACACCCTTAAATCCTTCCATTGCTTGTACTTTAATATAGTGCCAATCGAAACTAAACCTTCGATTCCAAACTTTGCCTTCTGGCAAAGAAATCGATAACGTACTCCTTTACTCCTTTGGGTCTTCATCGCTTTCGCCTTGGACCCCATCATCTTCTTAGTGCCAACCATCTTGTGATTACAGAATATAATTGACATCAACTCCTCCTAACAAACTATAAAAAGAGTAGAACGAATCCTAATATGGGCTCTAAGTTTTAAGAGACGCAACGCGGAAGTCCTATAACGAAAGACACTCCTAAGGACACTTGAACCTGGAGTGCTCTGATACTAACTGTGATACCCCCGGATTTCTAGATGCGGGTTGGCCAGGCCCTGCCCAAACGCCCGAGGATATCAAAAACAAATAGTACTAATCGAACACATAATACAAATATGATAAATAGAAATAAATAAAATTTGCTGAAAGAAAACTAAAACGATAATCTATTAATGAAATTCTCAGAATTTTTTTTTATAAATAAGAAAATATTCTAGTAATTCCAATCCTCCATTACTAATACAACTCGGGAATCCATACCATATGGACCCTTAGAAAATCCCAACTGAACAAGTGACTACATCAGAATATTGAAAACATAAAAACTTCTGAGTAAATAATCCAGAAGAGTGAAGTAGACGATCCCTGCGCAGTACGAACAATCCCTACTCCTGACAAATACCTGAAAAATGATGGTGGGTTAGGCCCACATGCAAGTTATACTCTACTATAGTCCAAGCAAAGACCTGATACGCAGATATATCCTAAATAACCTAAATAATAGCTATATAGTCCAAAACTATATATATATATATATATATCCACACTAAGGGACTCTCACTAGACTACAATAAGGGTCTCAAACCTGAATAGAAGACAATATGCAAAACGCACCTGAAGTGGGCATGTGTACCTAAGCCTAATAAGGTATACCTCAACCTATGATAGTCAGCTATGCCTCCTACTGCATATACACGCCCCAACCATCGACTCTGAGACTCAAGCTCAGATCACGGTACCATAATTATATATTTAAATTCCATCCAAATGCAGAACATAAAAAAATAATAATAATAAATAAACATCCGGTATGTCATTCAACTATTTTAGTTGACCTGACATGAATATATGTAGGATTTAACTTTTTAGTTAATCTATTCCGTTATGTATGAATAGGTAGGAATTAACGTTTTGATCTAATCCATCCCTAATATGCCACTGTCCCATATTGGTGTACATAATCCAAAAAATCCATAAACGATGCAACATTCAAAGTAATACATCAAATAAATCCACAAATCCAATAATTGATAAAATAAATGATAAACTTAAACATCAACTAAAATCCACAAAGTAGTCGAACAATTGATGAAATAGAATAAGCAGTTCATCAATTAAAATCCAGAATAACATCCATGTAATTGACAAAACATAATTTAATGGTTCATCAATTAAAATCCAGAATAAGTATAATAAAATCTAATAAGTATATGACCCTATTATACATCTACTACAGATTTAAAAATCATGTCCTAGTCATTTAAGTTGCTAAAATCAGATTAAGCAATTAAATCCTCCTATCTATTAACAGTATGCAAAAATTGTTCAAACTTTCATACTATTTAATCCATTAATATATAGACATTAATTATGCCATATGGGGTTTTAATATAACATGAAACAATGTTTAAAATCCTTAATAATAACCCAGAACAGTCTGTGAAGCCCAAAAATTATCAAAACTATACTTAAAAAAAATTCTAGTAGGTTACTATGCAAGAGAGCTTGCTCTCAAAAATGAGAGTGCAAGCACCCACACAAGGGAGCTGGCTTCCTAATTCCATGGAGCCTGCTCTCATTCTTACAAAGAGCCGTGGGCAAAAATACTTAGGGAGCCAGCTCCAACCCCGTGGGAACCAACTCTGTCTGTGATACCCTTCGGATCCGAGCCCAAACCCAAGGGATATCAAACAATTAATAAGTAACCAAACACAGAATACAAAACAAATTTAAGAAATAAAATTTAAGAGTTGAAAGAAATCTAAAACATAATCTGCTTAAAAATAAATACTTAAATCCGGTAATCCAAAAGATTAATCAATCCATCTCCAAAACCTCCAAAGATACAACTCGGGAATCCATCTAGTGGACCCCTAATAATAAAACCAAACTAAAAAAAGAACTAGAAAGAATCCATAAGTAAACCATGGAGAGAGATCCTATATCGTCGGAAGAATGAGTGACTGTCTCTGCTCAGCACGAACAAGCTCAAGCCAGGAACTGATGTACACCAGAAAAATAGGAGTGGGTCAGGCTCACAAACAAGTTTTATCCTACTACAATCCAAGCAGAGACCCGATACGCATGTACATACTAAACAATCCAACAATAACAAATACTCCATATATAAATATATCCACACTACTGGACACTCGTTAGACTATGAGGAGGTTCTCAACCTGAATAGAAGGTATTACGCAAAGCGCACCTGAGTGGGCATAAGTACCTAAGCCTAATAGGGTATACCTCAACCCTCACAGCTAGCTACGTATCCAATTGCATATATGCATCCTAACCGTTGACTCTTAGACTCAAGCTCATCTCGCAGTACCATAAAAATATATCTAAATTCCGATTCCATCCATCCACAAGAAATCCAGTAAGTCGTTCGGCGTATTCAACTGTACCGACTCATATATATAAGGAGGATTTTATTTAACAACCCGTACCCTTATTCCAAAATAGGTAAGACTTTAGTAACTTGTGATATCCAAATCCAGTATGACACCATCCCATACCGGTGCATACAATCCCATCCATCCAACAGTTGATAAAATACATAATCCATGCACATAGCAACTGAACCATAATAAGCATAAATAGAAAAATATAGACTAACATGCTTACTCCAGTAACTGATAGGTCAAAATAATAAGACATATCAATTAATTTCATGATGAACATAAAATAAATAGATAAGCATCATGTTCATCCCATATCACCGTTACAAATTATCTTACTCTGAGTATGCAGATAATTTATTCTTCTCGTCCATAAAACCATGACAAGTCTAATAAAACTATATTAATTATCATACTTGTCCATTATTAATAATATCATATTAAGCAAATTTTCATTCACAGAGAATAAATAAATTAAGGTTCGGTAATTTAAAATTCCTCTGCACTGAAAGAAAACAATTTCCGTCGCGACTTACCAGTGTTCAAGCTATAAACACCTACTGGTTTATTAAGTATTAATCCACTCTCTTAAGCGTTAACTAGACTTAGAACATCTCAAAACACCCAAGTATAGCTTCCTACAACATCTGAAAATCCAAACATCCGAGTTCCGTAGCCAAACAGGTCGTAGAAAACGTAAAACAGGTCAAAGAAAGAGCCAGCTCTTTTAAGTTTAGAGAAGGCTCTAAAACCCCTAAGAGCTGGCTCTTTAATTCTAGGAGCTTGCTCTTTTAAATAGTAAACCGTCTCTCTCTCTGTTCTTCATCTCTTTCACGTCCGGCGATTTTCCGACGAACTGTTCTTCATCCCTAGGGTTCTTAGATGTGTAAACTAAGTTTTAACATGTTCCAAAATCCATTATATTCCTTGTTCAACTTTCGACATTGGTTAAAACATGGATTATTGCAAGAATATTTCAAGAGTTTAATACGAGCAGTTTATGCATTCCTGAACTCTAACGGTTTTAACCTATCAAACTGGCAAACTAAATTTATTCCCGTGATTCCGAACACAGTATAGAACTACTTAATATCATTACTCATCAATTGCCATGAATTAAACAAAACTTACGCAACAAAGAGTTTATAACATACATTAAACAATCTAAAAAAAACAATCAGTTTTAAACATTTAAAACATGCAATCCAATTCAAATTTAATCCTTAGGAAAACTGTAGATTTCTAGCAAGTATATCTATTCCAAGAATATGTAGTTAGCAGTGAACCATCTTCCACAGAAAATTCTTAACATAGTTAAGAACTATAAGCATCCAAAACCAACCAAGTCTGTGAGGCACATATAATTCCACACAGTTTTGGGTTTAATACTTGGTGTCCAGTTTTATATGATTATGTTCTTGGAACCTTTAATTTTACTCTGGATAACTTCTAACGCATCCATTACAGTATTTAATTTCCTTAGAACACCTAGAAATTCCATCATTCAAGCATCTTCCCTACTGAAAACTGCAACCTAAACAAACAGAATGTGGAAAACTGGAAAGCACAAAATGGA
>JAOTQH010273927.1:0-10543 GCA_025631255.1 Cornus kousa
GTTTCATAAAATCAAACTTTTGAGTTAAAATCAATGCGGCAAGGGTACTTTACAAGGGTTAAAATGGTCTTTTAAGACAAAACTAGATGCAACTGAGTATACCATTAGATAGACAAGGAAAATTTAATAAATCTAAACTCAAGAATCACTTGATTCGGGGTCCGGGCAAAGAAGATATGAAGCCTCAAAGTTTGAAAAAAATAAACTTATGGGTTGAAATCAATGCTCGAGCTTTATGTCCTGATGCTCGAGCCTACTGTAAGCAATTACTCAAGCCTCAATTTTAAGGCTCGAGCTTTTTGGTTTTTAATCGAAGCTAATCACCCTCAACTCTCTTCCAAAATCAATCCAAATCACAACAACACCACTCCAATACTCCTTTACAATCTCACAACAACCCCACAACTTCGTATCTTTGCTCAACGCACCTCAAATCAACCAAACTTGTGTTTGTCAAATCCAAGTGAGATTCAGAATTTTTACAAGTTTGTGGATCATTATAGGTATTTGAAATTGATCTAGATGATTAAATTACTCTCCCCATGAATGTTGATGTAAGAATTACGTGCAAAATGAAATATATATATAACATATACATGTATAAATACATATATATATATATATATATAAAAGAGAGAATAAATTTCTTACTTCTTGAGGACAATCAAAGCCTGAGATGATGTAGATGAAGAAAATGAAGAGATTTGAGAGAATTGGGAGTGTTCGGGGACGAAAGAAGACAAAGGCACGAGGGTTTCATCTGTTGCTCAAGGGTTTTTTTAATATTAAAATACAGAAGCTTGGGCATCAAGTTGGATGCTAGAGTATGGCTGCTGAAAACCCTAAATTTAATCGATGATGGAAGGCTATAGCATTTAACAATGATGCTTGAGCCTGTAGCTGCTGATGCTCGAGCCTCAACATGCATGCTCGAACATTGTGACAAATTTTTGAATTTTGGATTTTTTTAATTTTTATTTTCTTTTTATGTTTTATTCAAACCTAAACTAACCTAATACTGAAATAAAGATTAAAATAAACCTAAAATCTAAAAAAAAAATAACTAAATCAAAAATAAATTACAGTACAACTTACAAATGCTAAGTTTAACGTTGCTAACTCGACAGCATGCTAAGTTTAACGTCGATAGCTCGACGAAAACTTGACCTTTCTAGTCCAAGTAAATAGGATCATGAAGTTCCAATGCCTCAACTGTGCCTCTTTGCACACTACCCTCTATGTAGGGTTTCAGTCTTTGTCCATTAACTTGGGACAACTGTCCAATCTTGCAATCTTGTATCTCTATTGCACCATAAGGTGTAATAGAAATGACTATGTATAGACCCTCCCAACGTGACTTTAACTTACTAGGAAAAAGTTTCAGTCGTGTATTAAACAACCAAACTTTCTACCCAGGTTATAAAGTCTTACGCAAGATATGTTTGTCATGAAATGCCTTAGTCCTTGCTTTATAAACCTTAGTATTCTCATAAGCATCATTATGCAATTCTTCAAGCTCAGTTAATTGTAGCTTCCTTTTAAAACCAGCAGATGTTATTTAAAAATTAAGCTTTTTAATTGCCCAGAAAGCTTTATGTTCTAACTCAATGGGAAGATGGTATCCTTTACCATAAACTAGATGGTAAGGTGACATACCAATCGGAGTCTTATAAGTAGTACAATAAGCCCACAAAGCATCATTTAGTCTAGAAGACCAATCTTTACGATATGGCTTAACCGTTTTCTCAAGAATTCTCTTAATTTCATGATTGGATACCTTTACTTGGCCACTTGTTTGGGGATGATAGGAAGAAGTAATTTTATGGGTGACAGAGTACCTCTTGATTAAGGTACGAAAATACCTATTACAAAAATGAGTACCCCCATCACTAATGATAGCTCGTGGCATACCAAACTGACTAAAAATGTTCGTTTGAAAGAACTCAATCACAACTGCGTGATCGGCGGTTTTAGTAGCTACTGCTTCAACCCATTTAGATACATAGTGAACAACGTTAAGAATGTATTCATTTTTATTCGACAACATAAAAGGACCCATAAAATCAATACCCTAAACATCAAAACCTCAATGATTAAGATTGGAGTTAAGGGAATCATATTTCTTCTGGAAATTGATCCTAATTATTGACATCTAAGACATGACCTACAGAATAAATATGTATCCCGAAAGAGTGAAGGCCAAAAGAAACTGCACTGAAGAATTTTAGTTGCAGTTTTCTTTGCACTGAAATGACCTCCACATGCCAAACTGTGACAGAAGGTCAAAATACTAGGAAATACTCTAATGGACACATCTACGAATGACTTGATCAACACAATATTTGAAAAGTTGGGGGTCTTCCCAATAATACATCCTTATCTGGGAAAAGAATTGATCTTTTTCCTGCTTTGACCAAGATAAAGGAATTTTGCCTATTGCAAGGTAATTCACAATATCAGCAAACCAAGACAAATCCTTATAAGAAACTTCAAACAGTTGTTCATCCAGAAAGGAATCACGAACTGGAAGTGAATTTGAAGCATCCTCAATCAAAATTCTAGGAAGATGGTTAGCTACAACATTTTTTGACCCTTTCTTATCCCGGATTTCATAATCAAACTCTTGAAGTAAAAGGATCCATCGAATCAAACAGGGCTTGGTTTCCTTTTTGGAAAGAAGATGTTTCAAGCTAGAATGATCAGAATAGACTATGACTTTGGAACCTAATAGATATAATCTGAATTTATCCAAAGCAAAGACAACTGCAAGCAACTCTTTTTTAGTAGTAGTGTAGTTCAACTGTGCATCTGAAAGAGTTTTACTAGCATAGTAGATAACACGAGGAAGCTTATCCACTCATTGTCCCAAGACAACACCTATAGCATAATCAGATGTGTCACACATAATCTCAAATGGAAGAGCCCAATTAGGAGGATTCATGATAGGAGCTGAAGATAGAAGAGAGCGAAGCTTTTGGAAAGCTTCTAGACATGTTTTATTAAAGTTAAAAGGAGCGTCTTTTGCAAGTAGATTACACAAAGGACGGGAAATTTTGCTGAAATCCTTAATGAAGCGTAGATAGAATCCGGCATGCCCAAGAAATGACTGCACTCCCCTTACGAAGGTTGGAGGAGGCAATTTAGAAATTAAGTCTACCTTAGCTCTATCAACTTCAATACCTCTCTTTGAAATGATGTGTCCTAAAATAATACCCTCTTGAACCATAAAATGGCTCTTCTCCTAACTAAGAATAAGATTGGTTTCCCTATAATGCTGAAGCATGAGGGAAAGATTTTGAAGACAGTTTTTGAATGTAGACCTGAAAATAGAGAAGTCATCTATAAAGACTTCGAGAAACTTTTCCACAATGTCTGAAAAAATAGACATCATACACCTCTAGAATGTTGCTGGGGCATTACATAATCTGAAATCCATCCGTCTATATGCAAACGTACCGAATAGACAAGTGAAAGTAGTTTTCTCTTGATCCTTAGGATCAATGGCCACATGATTATAGCCGAAATATCCATCTATAAAGCAATAATAGCTTTGGCCAGCCAATCGCTCTAGAATCTGATCAGTGAATGGAAGTGGAAAATGATATTTTCTAGTAGCAAAATTGAGTTTTCGATAATCAATACACACGCCATCCAGTGGTGGTGCGCTGTGGAACTAATTCTCCTTTGAAATTCTCAACCACTATAATACCTGTCTTTTTAGGTACTACCTGAGTAGGACTTACCCACTTGTTATCTAAGATGGGTAGATTATTCCCGCATCTAGCAAATTCACAACTTCTTTCAACACTACCTCCTTCATATTGGGATTCAATCTTCGTTAGAGTTCCAGAGATGTTCGGGCATCGTCCTCCAAATGAATCTGATGCATACAAATTGTGGGGTTAATTCCTTTCAAATCAGTCACACTCCACCCAATAGCCCCTTTATTTTGATCAAGAACTTTTAAAAGATTGCTTTCGTGCGAACTTGTAAGATTGGCAGTAATGATCACTAGGAAGGTGTCATTTAAACCCAAGAAAGCATACTTAAGCTTTTTCGGTAGTGGCTTAAGCTCAAGCTTAGGTGGTGTAGTGACCTGGTTTTTTTTTCCTCCTTTTCCATTTACGATGATTTTCTTATTTCGTCTTTTTCTTATTTTGTCTTTTCCCTATTTCGTCTTTTTCCCGTTTATCATTTTTCCTTGCATAACCTCACTTCTTATGCTCGGATTTGATTCTGGTTTTGTATGCATCCATGATATTTGATTTCCATGATATTTGTATTCTTATTTTTGTAAAAAAGCATGCTATTTGCTTACTTATTTTATAAAGGGCATGGATGCATACTTTATTGTAATTATTCTTAATTTTGGAATTTTAGTGTAACTCTATTTTAGGGACCTTTTTGCAATTTAATTTGGAAGAAATTTTGAAAAAGGACCATTTTGTAATTTTTGGAAAGTGTGACAAGTGTCACACTCTCATGGAGCCACTTGTTGGCATTTGGGTGAAGAGACTTGGAAACGTAACTTCTTGACATTTAAAGGGTGGAGATTCACCCACTTGTTGGCCTAAGATTGGTGCACATGTTGGCTTTGATTGTCGACAAGTGTAGGCTTAAGATTAAGCCTAAAAAGGAGCATTGGATTAGTGACAAATGTAGGATCATGATTTAGTCTTGCATTGTGTGTGTGTGAGAGGTAGTGTAAGAGCACATAGTGAGTAGAGGATTATTAGGCCCTTCACTCACCATTTTCACCTTCACCTTCTTCATTTACACTTGTCTTCAAAACCCTAACAAAGACACCATTGGAGGAAAGCTTGGTTAAGAGCTTTGAGTTCATTTGGGGCTTACTTCCATTCACCTTAGACCATTAACCTTGGGAGACAAAAGTTTCCTCTCACACTCCTCTTTAATAACCTTAAACTTGTTTTCCATTTTGAGTTTAGTTGCTTGGATTTTATAGAGATTCAATTCTCTATTGAGGTAGGGGTGGTAGTATATTTATGCTTTAAGTGTTTTATAATCCTTGGGGTTTAATATATATTATGTACATGCTTTTAATATGATAGTCTTGCATATTATAGGAAACCCTCACTTCTTGACTTATTATTGATTTAAGCATGTATGATATGTATAAACCATGTGTAGAAGGATTATATAATTTTATAGTATGCTAAATTCTTGTATTTTCATATGTAGTGATGATATAGAACTCTTGTAGAATTATTAAGGTCATATACAATTCTTATTGACTTGAATTGCTATATTTGTTGATATGATAATTCTATATTCTTGTGGATTACTAATTGTAGTTATTTTAGAAGCTTATTACTAAAATGTCAAGATTTAGTATATAAAACTTATTGTTGAGGCATGATTTAAATTGATAAGTTGGTGATATTGTTTTGCACATTATATCATGAAGAGTACTTAACATTTATTATGTCATTTCAGACTTGGAACCCTAAGACATGGTTTATGTGGTTTCAAAATACTTGTGTATGAAAGTTGGTGTATATACCTTAATATTTGTGTATAAGTTATGAACTTGTTATATTTTGGATTCTCTTAGGACATTGTTATAAGTGACATGGCTAGAGTTTGGCTCTAGTGTGGGAGGTATGAGTTCTCCCCATTTATAGTGCGCACTAGGGTGGTATTCCCAACGGGTTAATGCCCAGAATAACCGTTTAGGTCTTGGCTTTATCCGAGATTTGATGTCCAAGTATTCTACTACTCGATTTCGCATTCTTTTCCAAGTTAAACACCATTGTTTAATTGTGACTTGTGATTTTAGTTATTGGCAAATTAATGTTGTTAAGTACATTGATATTGTTATTGTGTTATGATGGAATCATTGCATTAGCTTAGGATGATCCCTTAGATTACCTTGAACATAGACGTTAAGTGGAATACTCCCTCGTATTCGTCTATATTGATCTTGCAATGATATTGAAACTCTAGGGTATACTCATATGCTTCTTCCTACGAGTAACTTGATTACTCACCCTAGTAGTTTGGGTTGTTTTTCAGGTAAGGAGACTATGTTATTGGATGCTCATCATCCTTAGAGGCTTATGAGCTATTTGAAGCATTTTTGTATATTGACATGAAAGTGTTTAGCATGCTTAACTTTTGATGTCATATTTTGTATACCATGGATGTATGGTATTGTAGAAACTAATATAGCTTCCTCATTGTGTAACGATATCTAAGTGCTTACTTGACACTACAAGCATGTTTACTTTGTATTTGTATCCACTTGGTACTAACTTTTGCTACAAAAATGTATTTCATCAAACTTTGGAGGTTTAGCATATGAAAACCTTGTAATTGACGTGTATGAGGCCATGAGCCATTGTTTTATATTCAATTTTTCATACCAAAGTTGTTGGCATGTTCACATACTTTAATCTCATTGAAAATCAGTTTTAAACTTCATTTTTGAACCAAATTATCATGGGATTCAAAGTAGGGGTTGAACCTTAACACCTTTGGCACATAGCATGATTTCTAGTAGCATTTCGAGGTGTTTCAGTTGACTGAAACTACATTTCGGTTGACCGATGTCAATTAGAATCAACAATGCACAGTAAACATCAAATTCCAGTAGCCAGTTCTACTGTTCAAGGCCATTTCAGTCGACCGAAACTCTTTTGGTCTAGCGAAATAACCAACACTTAAATTCATGTTTTCAGCAAACATTCTGTTCAGTTCGATTGTCCAAAACATTATTTCGATCGACCGAAATAGCTTGCACATGTACACAGCTTCCAGTTATGTTTCAGCATTGATGTTCCAATTTCAAAGGGTCATAACTTCTTCGTTTCTAATCTAAATGGAGTGATTAGTGAGCCTAAACTCAAGGATTTTGAGTCATCTTTCCAATGGTATGAATCCCATTCTCAGATTTAAAACATAGTAAGAGATATTCATGTTTTAGTGAGGTAGTGTCAGTTTTTGCTTTAACCGGGAAAGGGCATTTTGTGAGATTCTTGGCAAAAGTTCTTAGAACCTCTTGAAATATTGGAAAATGATTAAATCAGGTTTTATTCACCTTTTTTGACTTGTTTAGAGTCAAGTTTCTCTCTTTAATTATGAACTGACTTTTTTGCCGCTTGGATAACGGATTTGGTCCATTTTTTACCTTTGTTTTTGCCTTTATTCTCTTTAACTTCCGTGACATCATGGAAGGTCACATTGGTGTCTTAGGAGTGACTCTTATCTCTAGAGACCTTGGTTTACCTTTAGCTTCCGCATTTTGGATCCATTTTCGGGTTAACTTTTGGGTTATCACTGACGCACCGAGTTGAAAAACTTGGGTCGTCACAAGTGGTATCAGAGCTCCTAGGTTTGAATACCTTAGGATGGCAGGTTTTGGGTGCATATCATACTTTTTTTTGATGTACTTTGATGTATTCACATGCTTTTGATAATATGTTTCGGCATTATAACATGTTTATGTGTTTCTTGATAACACGTTTGGTAGAATGACATATCATTATGTTTCTGTGCCTATGTGGTTAAGAGCATTTTTGTTTGACATGTATACTTATTTGCTTAAGTGCTTAACTATTTAAGAAGCTTTTGTTAATTTCTTTAGCATGACAGTATGTTGCATACTTTGTCTTGCTTTGTGTTTTGTGCATTCATAGTATGAGTTGCACCCAGTCATAATAACTTGTGTTATTGTTGACCTCATTTCTTTTGTATGTTTAGCATCATGGTTGTCACGTGTGGAGAGTCTTCACGTCAGGGCACTGAGGAGCAGGTGGCTAACATCGAGTTTACCAGGGGTCCGGTAAGGCCCATGATTCCAATTCGTGGCGTGGATGCTAATCCACCCCGGGCATCGACTTATGAGGAGCAAGTGGCTCAGGGAATCAATCAAGGGATCGCTAAATCCCTACAGGAATTGATACACAAGCAGGTGGCAAGGATACAGATTCCGACACCGGCACCGACACCGATAGTCAATGAGGCAATGGAGTACTTTATACGACTACAGAGGGTTAAGATTGATCCATTTGCAGGGAGTTTGGATCCGCTATTCTCAGAAGCTTGGGTGGACTTTATGGTTTGCAAGTTAGACAGTATAGCGGTACCCATAGACAGATTAAGGATTTCTTTGACTGCCACTATGTTCATGGGAGATGCAGATATTTGGTGGAGGTCTATGACCAATGTCCACAATGTTGAGTTGATCACTTGGAATGAGTTCAGAGATTTCTTCTTCGACCGCTTCTTTCCTAGGGCTATGAGGCGGGAGATGAGCATACAGTTCACAGGTCTTTATCAGGGCACTATGATTGTCATTGAGTACGAGACACGATTTACTTCTTTCTCTCTCGTTATGCCAAGGATATAGTGCCGATAGATGAGGCCAGGGCAATGAAGTTTCAGGATGGACTATATCTTGACATCAAGCCATGGGTCTCAATTCTTGATTTGAGGACTTACAGAGAAATGGTTCAGAGGGCTATGCTAGCTGAGGCAGAGGAACGAGATCAGTTACAGATTAGGGGTTCACACAAGTAGCCTCGTAAAGATAATCCATCATTTTCTGGGACTCAGTGGAAGAAGGCTAAGATAGGGAACAATACACACTCACAAGGGGCACCACAGCGAATTCGTTCTACACCCACAGTTCCTGTATCTTCGGGATTAGCTTGGGGTGTGATTTGTCACCATTGTCAGTAGCCGGGGTACATCAAGCCTCGCTGCCCACAGCTTCGACCACAGGCCAGTCAGACTTCAGTTTCTATGGGAGCAAGGCAGGGAGCTTGCTACTATTGTAGGCAACCAGGCCATCTCAAGAAGGATTGTCCAAAGTTGTTGCATAAGTCATGGGGTGGTACAGATTCACAAATGGTACTGACACAGTCTGCAGTGGTTTAGTCTGGTTTCAGAGTTCCTCAGGCACCACAGCCAGTGGTGCCAGTTAGCACTTATCCAGCCAGGGGTTCTACACTTACTATTTCTTTACATCAGTCAAGCTATCAAGGCAGTTCACAACAGGGCTCAAGGACTCAGGGACGAGCCTATGCTATTCCACAGGTGGATGCTTCTGCAAGTACCTCTTCAGTTCGAGGTATCTTTCTAGTTTTCAATTGTTGGGCATGAGTTTTGGTTAACATGGGTGCATCACATTCTTTCAGTTCTGCATCATTTGCAAGTTCATTGGGTCTGAAGGTCACACTTCAGGATAGTATTCTTTGTGTTGACACACCAGTTGGGGGTCCAGTGTATTTGGATCGTGTTTGTCGGGGTTGTGCTATTGAGATAGCTAGGCGGACCTTAGAGTTCAATTTTGTTGTTCTTGACATGACGGGTTTTGACAACATTCTTGGAATGGATTTGTTGTCATTCTTTCGAGCTACGATCGATTTCTTTCATGGGAAGGTGTCCATTTGTATTCCTAAGGGAGATTGTTTCCATTTTGTGGGAGATCGGAGCGATTCCGACCCAGCGATGGTTTTTAGCATTGGTGACTGGAGTCGCCACAGATCCTACTTGGCTAGTTTGCTAGACGACGAGGATAGCAGTAATTTGGACCGTATTTTTTCAGCAGTTGTTGAGGATTTTGTTAATGTCTTTCCAGAGGAACTGACAGAGTTACCTCCGTTAAGGGAAGTTTTTTTTGCCATTGATTTCATTCCTGGTACAACACCCATCTTTATGGCACCGTACCGTATGGCACCGGCAGAGCTTGATGAGCTGAAAGGTCAGCTGGATGATTTGAAATCTAATGGCTTTATTCATCCTAGTGCTTCACTATGGGGAGCACCGATTCTTTTTGCAAAGAAGTAGGATGGGTCTTTGAGACTTTGCATTGAATATTGCACGTTGAATCGCGCTACGATCAAGAATAGGTATCCTTTACCTAGGATTAATGACTTATTTGATCAGTTGAAGGGAGCGACATTTTTTCGAAGATTGATTTGAGATCGGGTTACTATCAGTTAAGGGTTAAGGATGAGAATATATCCAAGACTGTTTTTCATACACGATATGGCCATTACGAGTTTTTAGTGAAGCCATTTGGTTTGACCATTGCTCCAACAACTTTCATGGATTTGATGAACTGTGTATTCAGTGACTATCTTGACAGATTTGTGGTGGTGGTCGTTGACGACATTCTCGTGTACGCAGCTTCGAGGGAAAAGCATGAGTATCACTTGAGAGAAGTTTTGCAGATCCTTAGGGATAACCAATTATATGCCAAGTTTGAGAAATGCAAATTTTGGCTACCGGAGGTGAAGTTCCTTAGACACGTCGTGTCAGGGGGCAGTGTTATAGTGGATCTATCGAAGATTGAGTTTGTGATAGATTGGGAGTGTCCAAAGATAGTGTTTAAGATTTGGAGCTTTCTTGGCCTAGTCGACTATTACAGGAGATTTGTTTAGGATTTCTCTCGTCTAGCGGTGCCTATGACTCGACTTACTCACAAGGGAGTCAAGTTTATATGGAATGAGGCTTGTGATTTTACTTTTCAGGAGTTGAAGGTCAGGTTGACATCTGCTCTAGTTTTGATCATACC
>JAOTQH010273958.1:0-10542 GCA_025631255.1 Cornus kousa
AAGATAAGTATTATTTTAATATCTTACTAGAATAATATTGGTAGAATCATGTTATAATTGTCAACGCATAAGTATTAGCTACGTACTTGAAAGAACTGAAGCTAATAATTGGTTTTGGTAGATGATTTGTTTATTGGTTTTCAGAGGTGAGGTAGAGAGAATTTGTTCGTAGGGTTTAACCCGCGACTTATTTTTCAGGTTTTTAGAAGTACAAGTCTAAAGGTTGAGGATCCGCAGCTGGAAGACTTATCCACTCTATCGGTTCATTTCGAAGGAAGGAGATTACTATTATTATTGTTTTATTCAGAAGTTAGTATTTGTTCCTGGATTTGTAGACAGTAACTTTTGGTTAAGGGGTCCCTGAGTTACGGGATTCCCGAGTTGTAATCTTTGGGAGTTAGTAGTGAATTTACTATCTATTAGTTTTTCTTTCAGCATTTTATTTCTTCTATTTATTTCATTTTGTAATCTGTGCTTGTTAAATGCTTTAATTGTTTTGATATTCCCTCGGATTTGGGCTTGGGCCTGATCAACCCGTGTCTCGGATCCGAGGGGTATCATAGGTAACAGAGTACGAATGATATGCGCCTTTCCTTCTTCATCCACATCGTCCAAATCGTCGAAGAAAAGGGCCTCAGTGAAATGGGCCTTGTGTTTGGCGAAAGGCTTATCGGAGTATGGGATCGTAATAACTTTGTTACCCAAAATTCCCTTGAAACACTGGTGATAAGTTAAGGCCACTATGCCAAAGTGGTGCATCCATTCCCGCCCAAGAAGCACATGATATGAAGTGTCGGCCTTTATGACATGAAACTTAGTGGGAGCGCGAAACTTGCTGACTGCTAAATCGACATTCACATAACTAAGAGTTTGGTCGGACTTATTTCCAAAACCGTATACTTCGATGACCTCCTTGACGAGGCGATCCTGGGGCAGGCTAACTTTCTAGAAGGTTGCCCAAGGCATGATATTGATAGATGATCCATTATCAAGAAAGACACATCAAAATTCCCTTCCATTGATCTGCATAGTGACATGAAGAGGACAATTCTACAGGGTAGTCACTCTCTTATCAGATTCAGAGAACAGAATAGTCAAAGGATCTTATTGGGGGGTACGCTGACTCGATAAAGCTACTGCGTAACACTCTTTTTCACCGTGCTGCGCCTGAATTTTTGTGGCGAGGGTAAGGATTGTGTTGCACATCCTTTGGCGCGGTGAACTCAAGGTCACCACCCTCAAACCGTTATTGGAAGATTCTTCTCAGGGTTCTACAGGCACTCTTCGGATGTGTGGTGGCTTGATAGAAGATACAGAAGTTGGGACTGGCGCGCTCTTGCGCGATTGGCTCTTCAGGAGGAACAGGTAATGCGACCACACCATACTTTACCTACTGCTCAAGAGTGTTGGCCACTTCCTCCATACATACTGGGAATGGGGGAGGATCATTGGTTCACTCAATACGAGGTCCCTTAGCTTTGGCATATGCTTCGCGGTACTTTTTGACTCTATCATTGCGAGGAGCAGCCGGTGTATCTTTGCAAGTCACCTGCCCAGCGAATTCTACTTTGGGAGATGCGAAGTCCTTACAAATATTTTGTACAGCTGTGGTGGGGTCGCTGAAGCTGTTGAGTCCCAGGTTGAGCAAGTGTATCCTGTAAGTTTTGCTCATACCCTGTATGCATATGTCAACTAGATCTCTCTCACTGCTTCCCTTAAAGTATTCCCTCGCATGGGTTTGAAAATAAGAGATGAACTTAAAGGACTTCTCGTGGGGCTCCTATGTTTCCTTAGTGAGGGAGAGGGTTTTGATGGCTTGGCCAAACTTGGCATGAAATTTCTAGGAGAGCTGCTGCCATGTGGTGATCGAATTAGGTTTGAGGCTCCTGAATTATCTGTAAGTGAGTCCTGTAAGAGACTTAGAGAATTCTCAGAGGTGTGGGACCTCATCATGGCTATGCTGGCCTAGAGACTCTACGAATCTGTGTAAGTACTCATCAGTATCTCCCTTCATACCGTCATACTTTGGGAACTTTGGAATGATGTACCCTTACAGGTATGGAACCCGAGAGATACTTTTTAGGTATGGCAGCTCGGTGCGTAATACTAACGCGCGTGCAGTAAACGGGGTATACTTGATGAAGAAATCCCGTAACATGGATTCAGTGATGTACTATGGGGAAGGGTTGGTCGGAGGCACAACTTGAACTGGGGTAGGTTTTGGGGTTGCCTAAGCCTGCGTTGGTGGGTACCACAACGGGGGCACATGAGTGGATGAGCTACCTGGTTGGTCATGTTTAGTCAGGGCTACTTTAGTAGGAGAAGTAGTTCTAGCCTATGCACCCTCTATGATCAGGGCCTCTAGTCTATCAAGACAATTATTGAGGCACACGAACATTGGAAACGTGTGACGGCGCCTGAGACTGGAGTAGAGCGTCACCACCTCCTCTAATAGAGGGCTCTGAGTGATAAGTCAGCATATCCTGTGATTCCATCAGTTTGTACTGATATCCCCAGCAGAGTCGCCAAAATATAGGGGTCCTTTCTTAATCAGGTAATAAATAATAATATAATAGTGATATCAAAGATAAAAATATGAAGGAAACAGAAGAGATGCATAGAGTAAGAGGGGGAGAAGAAGACTAATTGTCAAGATTAAGATGGTGGTAGGGCAAGTATACAAATTCTCATGACAGCTTCCTCCTTTCAGGGTTGGTTATTCTTTCATAAGACAATGTTATTTATAGGCCCAGATTCTATTGGTTATTATCCAATGGTCTCCTTCATGCATGGTTTCTCACATGTATCACCCCCAATCCTAATTTCATGGGTAATCCTAGGGGTTTAAGAGTCTGAAGAGTCTAATCCTCTCATCGAGCCTTGCATTACATTGCCATGTCATTTCTTCCTTAATCAAGGGCATTAAATGTTGTTTGGCCGCCGGTTGGTAAACCTAACACAACATTAAATGTGATTTTAAGGTTTGCTGTCATAATATGTATAATCCCATCATCTTGCTAATTGGGCCTTGCTAGAATCAAATGCACTTCTTGACTTCTCATCCCCCAATCCAAGATCCTCCTAAGTTTCCCAATCTTAGATTCTTTATAACTGTGAAGATCCTACCTTCTCTTCGCACTATATGCAAAATTTATCAGTGAGCATCTTAGGTCTCTGCTCTTTTACGGTGGTGCTACCTGACATGATACCAAGACTTAAAGTGCTCAAGGTTGGTCCTTTGAGGCTTGATGGGCCTGGCTCGATCCTAGGGCTTAGCGTGCTAGAGGGTTGGCCCTTCAAGGCATGATGGGCCTGGCTCGATCCCAGGGCTTAGAGTGCTTAAGGGTTGGCTTATTGAGGCTTGATAGGCCTGGAGCGATACCAGGGCTTAGAGTGCCCAAAGATTGGCTTCTCGAGGCTTGATGGGCCTATAGCGATACCAGGGCTTAAAGTGCTCAAGGATTGGTCCCTTAAGTCTTGATGGGCTTGCCTCGATGCTAGGGCTTAGACTACTTAAGGTATTGGCTTCTCGAGGCTTGTTGAGCCTGGAGTGATGCTAGGGCTTAAGGTGCTCAAGGGTAGACTCTAGAGGCTTGATGGGCCTGGCTTGATACCAGGGCTTAGAGTGCTCAAGGGTAGACTCTTGAGGCTTGATGGGCCTGGCTTGATGCCAGGACTTAGAATGCTCGAGGGTTGACTTCTCAAGGCTTGGTGGGCCTGGCTTGTTGCCAAGGCTTAAAATGCTCGAGGGTTGACCGCTCGAGGCTTAATGGGCCTGGCTTGATGCCAAGGTCTAGAATGCTCGAGGGTTGACTTTCTTGAGGCTTGGTGGGCCAGGCTTGATGCTAGGGCTTAGAATGCTCGAGGGTTGACCTCTCGAGGATTAATGGGCCTAGCTTGATGCCTGGGCTTAGAATGCTCGAGGGTTGACTTCTCGAGGCTTGGTTGGCCTGGCTTGATGCTAGGGCTTAGAATGCTCGAAGGTTGAGCACTCAAGGGTTAATGGGCCTAGCTTGATGCCAGGGCATAGAATGCTCGAGGGTTGACTTCTCGAGGCTTGGTGGGCCTGGAGTGATACCAGGGCTTAAGATGCTCAAGAGTTGGTCTATCAAGGCTTTTGACTTTTCAAACCGCCACGGGGGATTTGGTTGAGGTCGGGTTGACTTGTCAACATGCCATGTCAGCTTTTAATAGGTGACACCCACAAGGCTTAGCTTCTCATTATTATTTCACCGCAATCGCAACACACTAGAATTGGTCACTAATAGACATTCACTGGAACTAGTCACTAACAGACGTTCACTGAAACTGAGACACACATCTCGACTAAAGATCGTTTTCACGTTGATGAAGCTCGAACTATCACTGAGTTCACGTTGATGAAGATTGGGTTATCAATTGTTGTGTTATCTTTTGCAACTCTGAACACGTCGGAAACAATAGACATCGCTGCTCGTATTTTGCTCATTATGCTCTAAGCTATCACCGGACTTGGGGCTCGCCGGTCCAAACTGGGTCGTGTAGCTCGAAGCTTCGCCAAACTTAGGAGCTTATTGGTTTAGTTAATGAAGCACTCGATTGATCGAACTAGGTCTTCATTGTTTAGTCACTGACAGGTAGAGTAACGAGGATTACCGGACTGGACGGAGATACACCGGGAATGAATAGAAGAAGCTCTATGTTGTTTTGGTCGTAGCTAATCACAGAAGTTGATCGCTGAAGCTTTTGGTTCTATGAATACTTAGGTGCTCACTGGATTACATAGAAGGCGAAGCTCGTCGGTTTAGTCACCGGATTTAATGTTTAGAATGAAGCTCGCTGGAGTGGAGCGATATTGTCTATGCTCACCGAAAATCGTATTGAATTATTGGGTCTGTCTTCGCCAATATATGGAGCTTCTAGCTAGTTCTCGCCGGTGTCATTAACTGGATATTTTCATTGAAGCTCTACCCATTGTTCTTGAGCTCTCTCTCTCAACTTGTTTTTCATTTTTGCACACAAGGTGGGTAGCTATGGAAGGAGAAGATAGTGGAGGGTGCTTGCAAGAAATTTGTGGTGATTGTTGATGAGACGAGGATGGTGAAGCTTTTGAGGGTAGTTAAAATTGTGCCGTTTATTGGAATTTCACAGCACATAGGATTCAATTGTTGTTTTCAGAGTTGGGTTGTGTTGTGAAGCTCAGGTTTTGTAGCAAAAATAGCCATAGGAATTTCACGGCACAAAACCTTCATTACTAGTAGGGGGAGGGGAAGCAGGGCAAACAAGAGTGGGTTTTATGATTATATTATGAAGCGCATTGTTGATTTCACAATAACTTAATTGACATGGGAGAGGGTTTTGTGATTATATTATGAAGGGCATTCTTGTCATTTTATAGTAACTTAACAGTTCTGACATAGTTTTTGTCTGTTCATTAGTGGTTTGATAACTGAGGTGGTTATATATATATATATATGTGCAGTTTTCCGAAACAACTGGTTTTTTTTTTTTTAATCCAAATAAAAAGAAAAAAAGTACTCGTATTTTCTAAAAAATATTTTTGATTCAAACAAAACAAGCCAAGTAGAAGAAGCTACTGCCAAACAAGGCCCAATTAACTCGAAAGGCAGGTTAGACAGGTTAGAGAGAGAAAGAGAGAGTAGGCATGGAGGTCCACGGCAGAGAATGTCCAATCCTTCCACTGAAACTTGGCCACATCTTATCCACACGCAAACACACAACATGAAGCACCGATAACACAGACGTCCACACACCCACACCCGCATCATCTATCCTCTCAGTCCACCAAAGGCAGCTTAGAGAGGGAAAGTAGAGAGACAACGAGTATGTCAGTGACATCACCTTCGATCCCATGTATCAAGATCTCAAACCCATCGTCCCCATCATCGTGTTCCTCTTCTTCTTCTCCATCATCTTCAACCTTCAGATTCTCTGCATCTAAGCCCTCCATTGTCACCATAAGGAGCTCTCAGACCGAAGGCCCTTTGAGAAGACCAGTCGCTTCTCCTCCTCCTCTGAAACCAGTCCCGCCGTCTCCTCCTTCACCACCTTCCTCTTCGCCACCACCACCGCCACTGAAGATGGTGGAGGACAAGAGTGTAATTACCTTGGAGTTTCAGAGGCAAAAAGCTAAGGAGCTTCAGGAGTATTTTAAGCAGAAGAAGCTTGAAGAAGCTGATCAAGGCCCCTTCTTTGGATTCATTGGCAAGAATGAGATTTCCAATGGCAGGTGTGATTACCCTTCTCCTTATTCAGTGATTCTGTGTTTGGAAATTGGGTTTTTCTTCTTCTTCTTTTTTTCCCCCGAAATTAATGTTGGTTGTTTCTGTTTTATTCTTTAATTGTAATTCAATTGGTTTTAGGGTTACTTAGGACTATTAATAACTTGTGTGTTAAATTAGCAATCAACTTCTGTATTAGCACTTTAAAGCACCTATAATGGATGCAATTTACTTCCAAAAGGAAATAACAGGATTTTTTATATTATATTTTTGAAAATGATGTTGATTGTTTATGTTATAATTCTGATGAAACTATGTACACTCAGTTTGGTTGATGAGAAATAAAATTGCATATTGAGTCCTTGTATTGGGTTCCATTGAATTGATGAGAATGGAAATCACTAAACTAAGCTAAATAGTTGTATTTTGTAATTTGTTTTCTTGAACTCCAGAGCATTGAATTCTCTATTACTCAATTCAGTTAGTTTCTTGCCCTTTTTTAATTTCTTACTGATTGTTTCTCTAGATTCAAACTGGTATTATGTCCTTTTTTTTGGACCAATCAATAACATTAGAGAATTCATTGGAGGATTTGTTCCCTCAGGGAGATGGTAAATGCATTTTTTGTGTGGATTGACCTAGGGTTATAGTGAAATGAAATCTCATATCTAGAGTAAAAAGTTGTAATTCCGCACCAGAAACTAGAAAATACAATCTAGGAGTTGTTTGGATTATGGACTTAAGTGCTGGATCATCTAATACCACCTCTCAAGATCAAATTCTAAACCAATATGAATTTCTTTCTAAATATATGATGTGCCTCCATGACTGCAAATATGTTCCTTATCTGGATTTATCCTTTGATTTTCTGTGTCTAGATAGTCATACTGCTGTTTCCACACAAGAATCATTTTATAAATATATAAAGTTGGAGTTGATAGAAAGAATTTATCTTGCAATTAAGCTTCCAACTTATTTGGCTTAGTTGATTTGAGTTTTTCTTTATGTAAACCAACACCATAAGAACCATAAATCTCAAACATTCCCTACCGAAGTAGAAGGGTTGTGTCCTTCCTCAATTATTTCACTTCTATAATGTTTGAAGTTCATCTCACAAAGTCATTTTTTGTGAAATCAACTTCAAAGTACTATATTAGGGTCAGACTTTTAGAGGCACGTGATCCTTCTATAAAGGGTGCCGCTCTCACATTCCAAACTGGAATTCACACTCTCAGAGCAAATGCAACCCTTAATTGTGAATTCATTTTTGTCAACTTGTGAGTTTAATCTTGCAAATCCACATGGTTTTTCATTTCTTGAATGATAGATAACTACGTGTGGAATTTATTATGAAGTACAACGAAGGAGAGGCACTTAATACCGAATAAATATTGCTAAAAAGCACATAGAACTGAACCTACAACATTAAGAAAAGGCCAACAAATTATTGCCTCTTGTGATCCACTCCAGATTGAGCCTACTTTAGCTTTGGTGGGTTTGGCTCTTATTTCCCAAACCATAGATCAACGTTTCAAGTATGGTAGAGAAAGAAAGAAAGAAAAAAATTTTGCCATCTTAAAACTCACTTTCTATTGATCATTTTTATTTCTGTTATTTACTTGAAGTGTCACAACTATAAGAGTTATTTGCACAATTTTATTTTATTATACTAGTTATTATGTATTTATCAAAAAAAATTATACTAGTTATTACGTATATTTTTGCAAATAAATTGGTATCTTAAATATATAGATTCTGACTTCTATTGGTTAAACAATAAAAATGCTTTATTATCTTTATACATTTCAAAAAAATTATCATGTATCATATATCCCCTAGCATGTAAAAAAATTAAAAATAAAAAAGTGCCTTGCTCGTTTGTATCTCACCTATGTAGAGTGGCTGTTGTGAAACTCATACCCGTGTTCTCGAAATCGAGGTTAAGTTTCTAATATTATACTAAGCAATGGCTCCTAGCACATGCATAAATATTGAAAGTGTTATATATGTGCAAATGTTTACACAAATGTACAGATGCTATGACGGTGCTTTTGCTTTGAGCATTTTTTTTTTTTTTTTTTCATTTTGCCGCTCTCTCTCTCACTCCCGCTTCATGTGACTTGGGTTAGAGCTGTAACTCGATCGGGTTCAACCCTACCCAACTTGAGCCTAACCTTTGGGTGGGGCTGGACTGATTTTCTTGTTGTTCGTCTTGGGGTTGGGTTAAGTTTGTTCAACCTGACCTAAATTCAAGTTAATATTGGGTCAAAAGGTCTCGGGCAAGCCTAACCTACAATAATCATAATAGTTTTTGTTATTCAAGTATTATTAAGCAAATCATGGTCATTGATTTGATATTCCATGATCAACAAAGACAAATAAACCAATCCTTTCTTTGGTCCTTCATTTGATACTCATAATATAACTCTAATCGAGTCTTAGAGAGACTAGAGAACACTTTGCCGCCATCGCCACCACCTGGTCCACCCTCGCCATATCACCACTGGCACCGTATCATATTATATAATACTTTTCAGTTTAAGGCTGCTTGCTTCACTGAGCATGATCTCTCTTCTCTATCTTATTGTGATCTCTCTTCTTCCTCTCTTTTTTTGCAAAGCTTTTGTTTATTCTTTTCCCTTGGAAAGAAAATGGGCATTGTTGAGGATTTATTCCCATTTTTTTCCCCAGTTCTAACGCACGATCTTATTAGAAGATTGTTGTACCTTGGTCCATTTGGTTAGTGTCAAATAACCAGAAAGGAAAAGAAAAGGAAAAGATTTAAACTTTTGGAAGTTTGGTTAGAGGAAAAGCAAAAGTTTTGGGGAAAGTAGGATTCCCTCATCTAAAAATTTTCCTCAAAATTTTTCATGCATAAAACACACCAAACTTCACTTTCCTGTAAAAGTTGTGCACTTTATATTTTATTTTCTTATTATACCCATGTTAGATGTCTCTCTTCTTCTTCACTTAATTACACAAACTTCATTGAAAATGAGAGTTTCTTTCTTCTGTAAAATTGCTTGTTTATAAAATCATATATTACAAATTTAATTGTTTGTATTTTTATGTGTGCCTCCAAAATTAATTTATTTTTTCCTTTCATTATTGATTTTTTTTTTTTTAAATGATTAAGAGTTATTATATATATACATAACTATTTGTTGATAGCAAGAGTGTTAGATGAAAACTTCTTATCAAAAAAAAAAAAAAAAATAGTGTTAGATGAAAATCTACATTATTTTAACACACTTCGTTTCGTACCTAGCATCAAACATTATCTTGAAATAAATAATTGATGATTCTTAAATAGTCTACATAATCCGTCCATGACTTCTAATTTTCTCAGCCCTGTGAGAAAGTTGCAATTAGATATAATAAGATATATAGTATTCAATTATATCATTTACAAATAAATAGTAAATAATAAAAATAAAACTAACATAAGGAGAAAACAAATACTTGAAGTATGATCGTCCACTTTACCAAAAGCTTATTTTTCTTATCTTAAAAAATAAAAAAATCTAGAATTCAAGTCTACATAGGAACAAGTGAATATATATATATATATATATATATATAGAGATAGAGAGAGAGAGAGAGAGAGAGAGAGAGAGAGAGAGTCCTTTTTGGCATTTAAGATTACATATTTTGTATTAAAAATTTGGAAGTAAAAAGGGGTTGGCAAAGGCTAAAAAGTAAGTTGGGATGTAAATAAAAGTTAAAACCAAAATTTCGTTGAAATATGATATAATCTCAAACGTGTCCGTGTAATTTACCCTTATCTGTTTATGGTACACTACTAGAAATGAATGGGAGTGTTATTTAGTGTCCCCTATGATTTGGGTTTAGCTAAGAGTATGTTAAATTGGCTTAATCAATCTATAAATTTGTCATTTAAAATGTTAAAGGGTGTAATAGTAAATTAATTAAAATAGTTTCCTTCTTATTTATTTCCCAAACATAAATATTCTCCTTTTTTAAATTTTTATTAATCTAAGACTGCCATTTCATTCTTTTTCCCTCCTAATTAATGTTTCTCTTTTCTTTTCTTTTCTTTTCTTTTCTTTTTTTTTCACAATACCAAACATTAAGTAAATGAGTCAGAAACTGACTAAAATTACATAAAGCTCATTTATTACAAGTTGACCTTAAATAGAGATAGTTGCCAGTGGAATTTAAACACACCATTTGCTTTTGTCCTTGTGAAAATTTAAATTATCAATCTTTTAAATTAAATTATAAAGAAAATACTAATGATATTGTAGACGAAAAATGATATAATTGTCTATGGCAACAAAAACGATCGATGTGTTAATTG
>JAOTQH010273968.1:0-10542 GCA_025631255.1 Cornus kousa
CCCCCCCCCCCCCCCCCCCCCTCAAGATACTGGTTCTTCCAACCTGCAAGCCTCCTCTTAAACCCCTCCACAAATAGGTCCCATGAAGCTCCTGGAATGACCCCCAAGGGCAGACCCAAATACGAGATCAAAAGAGATGCCACTCCACACCTTAGAATACCCACCGAAAAATCAATCTTGCCAAACACTCCCATTGGCACTATCTAGCTCTTTTTAATGATCTTCAAACCAAAAACTGCTTGACAACACATCAAGACACATATGAGGTATCATAATTGCTGCTTCTCTGCCTCACAAGATAATATGGTCTCATTTGAGATGAGAAGGTGAGTCACCTCCAACGGATTGGAGGGACCTCGACCCATAGTGAAGCCTCTGATATAACCCAACTCCTCTGCCCTCCTTATCAATCTACTAAAAGCCTCCATCACAATGATAAATAGAAATGGAGATAATGGATTGCCCTATCTCAACCCTTTGGAGCAATGATAAAAAAAACCAGTTAGGGACCCATTTACCACAACTGAAAACTTCACCATGGAAATGCAAAAAGAATCCATTCTCTATTTCTCACCGAGTCCCATCCTCTCCAAAAGAAACACCAAGAATCTCCATTAACGTGGTCATATGCCTTCTCAATATCCAGCTTGCAAACAATCCCCAACACCCTACTACTGAGTCTGGACTCCACACGCTCACAAGCAATCAATCAACATAGAATCCAAAATCTGACACCAACCAACAACGGCAGTTTGGAGAGTCGATATCACGCTATCGATAACACTACTCAACCTCAATGCAAGAACTTTGGCTATTAGTTTGAAAATCATCTTGGTCGATTTCACACAAGATGATTTTCAAGTTTAGGTACAACCAGAGCAATGCAGATCATACAGTGTTCATAAAGCGGTCAAAGGGCAAGACTACAGCCCTCATTGTGAATGTAGATGAAAAAGTAACGCTATGACGAAGCAAATTTAGATTGACAACCACTTCATCAAAGACAGGTTGAATGACGGAGTGATTTCTATGCCTTTTGTGAAATCAGAGAATAAGTGGGCTTATGTGTTCACTAAGGGTTTTAGTAATAGATTATTTCATTCCATTGTATGCAAGTTGGATATGACAGATATATAATACACAGCAACTTGAGGGGGAGTGTTGAAATCTTCAAATGATCGGATATAATTCATAATTGGCGTTTAGGGGTATCTTTGTAATTGTTGCTTATTCAGTAATATAAATAGATGGGGTGTAGGGATGTTAGAGATACTCCTGAACCCTTTGCTTACATCTCTTTCTCTCTAATATTCTCAAACCATAATCTTCCTGAATGAATTGCTGATTGTGTAATTCATTTCAATTCCTTTTCATGTGCATTAAAATCAATTGAATCAAGATGCTTCTTAAGGTCTCACAAAACAACATCCTCGAGAAGATTGAACTAGACGCTATATATTGTTTATGAATGACAACCTTCAAAAGAGAAGTCAAATTGTCATAAACTGGTGTTGCATGTGTACGGAGTCGAGGGAGTCAGTGAACCACCTCCTATCAACTGGTGTTGCATGTGTACGGAGGCAAGAGATGTGTGGGCTATGCTCTTGGTTATTTTTGGCATGAGTTGGGTATCACCCGCTTCTACAGTTGACATGTTGGAGGCTTAGAGAGGGTGAATAGTAGAGAGCCGAGCCAGGGATCCGTGGAGGGCCACCCCCCTTTGTGTATGCTGGGGTTTGTGGCTCGAGAGGAATAGGGGGTCTTTTGATGGGGAGGAATCTCCTATTTGGTCTCTCAAATACAACATTTTGTCTTCTTTATTTATTTATTTTTTGTTTGAGGTTAATGGGGGTAGTGGTAAATCTTTAGAGCTTCTTTTGGAGTTTCTGGATAGCTTGAAATTATAGTAGTGCCTAGGCCGTATTTTGTTGTTCTTGGGAGCGCTCCCCTTTTGAGTGTTGTTAATGAAATCTTACTTGTAAAACCCCACGGGGTTGGCTCAAGTGGATAAGAACTTGGCTTAGGAAGCATCATGTCAAGTTCGTATCCTCTTGGGTGCAAACAATTCCTTGAGAGAGAGGGAGGGGGGGGGGTGTTTGGGGGGGGAGATGAAATTATTTTCCTCCATAAGTACCAATGATCTTCTTCTTTTTTTTTGTAAGTAATAATAAAACAAAAGGGCGTTCAAAAGGGGAACGCGACCCTTAAACAAAAGTGGAACTGGGGTTAAGGCCCCAAGGAATCCCATAAGTACCAATGATCTTAACTTTGATAAACTAATATAAACATATAGGCATCAAAAGCTGAATGATTCTGGACATATATGACAACAGTTCAGTTTTTTGGACGGTTATGATAACAGTTTATTCTAAGAGCAAGATCTATATTTAAAGGTTCAGGATCCAAAAAGATGCATAAAGAAAGATGGTACACTGACCTTCCACCCCAGTGTGGAAGACACCAAGGCCTGCCCAATAGAAATAACCATTGATGGTTGTCAAGTCATAGACATTGAGATAAACAGGTGTGCTGCCAGGATTAAAGCTTTCTGACTTCACTTTAGAGAACATGCAAAAATGGGCAGCTGATTTGCCTCGCAATTGAATAGGCATGATTGATTGCCACCCATTCTTTGATCCTGGTTTCATGTTTGAAGGGTGAAATGAGGAGTCAATCAATACCAAGTTCGAACCTGTAATATAGAAAATAAGCATCAGTAACTACATGAAAAGGAAATATTGCGACATGACAATGTACAAAAAGTTAAGTTTGACGAACTTCTTACTTATTGTTTTCACGCAAAATACTTTCTAAGTGAAAACTAAGTAACTATCAGGCATGTTGTTTCCATCTGCTTCCCTAATAACCAAGAAATTCTAAATTGACATTATTAGTAAATTATACCTGAAGACCTTACAGTTCTGAAGTAAAATAATGAATTATTTGGTCACCAATAATTTAGCATGTCAAATGCAGAACAGGTCCAACGCATCACAATTTGACAGAAACTCACATAAATACACGACCAATCCATTTATATGTAACTTTCTTTTCCATATAATATTATAATTGAATATACAATAATAATTAACAATTTTAACAAAATAAATTTGGTGTAGTATTATGCAACAATGAGAAATATATTATTTGGGTATAATAATTTTACCAGCTTTATTTCATCTAGTAAGCAGGATTATCAACATTTCTAACTAATTGAAAAGGACTACATATTCAAAAGCCAAATATATTCAGAAACCATCATCTTCTTGAATTTTCCATTAAAAAAGGTCAAATTGGATTTTAAAACTAAATGAATTGCCTCCGTTTTATATGTATGTGTAGCTGCGTACACTGTACATCCAGATATCCTCAACTCAACTAAGTCTTTTTCCCGATATTTAGAGACAGGCAGAAGAATCCTGCTTTTCTTTCCACTCTCTAAAACTTTAACCCCAAAGAAATCACATGTTATCACATTTTTCTTTACTATCTCAACTCATGTTAGTTTTATTCCTCCACTTCCCTAAGCATTCATCAGCTCCAATACGGCAATATCATACTTCCCTGCTGAAACAGTTATTGGTTTTCATCACACATGACCAAATTATCTGAATCAATTTTCTCACATTTTATGGCAGAAACATATTATATTAATACAAAACTAACTGCTCATGTCACTTAAGAAGGAAACAGTAGCAACAATGAAACCCTCCCACTCCCCGCAGTAGTCCAAAAGAAAAGATATTCAACGGAGGACCGAGGTTCAATTAATGAACCTACTCTTGTGAGGGATGATCAATGGCTTCAATTGATCGAATCCCTGCACTTGGAACACTTAGTTTTTTAAAATCAAAAAGACTTTTATGCATTCTAAACAGTTTTTTAAAATCAAAAAGACTTTTATGCATTCTAAACATCTTTTTAATGAACCAACAGATGTATGCAATTTCTCTAATTATGATTGAATGATGATAATGCATGATTAGAACCCTAATTTGGTGAGTGCACATTTGAGAGTTAAATTTACCTTTTTACCATTGTATAAATTTAAAATCTCCATGAAATCTTTGGATAACGGTAACTTCAACTAACAATCAAAAATATAAATAAACTGAAACCAATTTTTTTTTTTTTTTTTTTTTTTTTTTTTTTTAGATAAGTAAAACTGAAACCAAATGTTACACTCTTATTTTTATCCAAAATTTACCAACCTATGTCTTCTTTATCTAACACCCTTATCCTTAGAAAATTAAAATTTGACCACGAAAATAAGTCAAAATTGAAGTGGAGACCGAGTGTTCCCCTTTTCCCCCCCTTTTCTACAGATATTCAGCATGTTTCTTTGTTAACAACTAGATCCTAAATCCATGATCATATTCTCCTTGGGTTTAGGCATAAGGAGTGTGAACAAGGTGATTTAGTCTATATGCTAATGTCAGGACGATATTAACAACATTATACATAGTGCTAAGAAGAGATGATGGGAAGAAAACTACAAAAAAACATTATAAATAATTTAACATATATTTAGGAGTGATTTTGACATTTCATGAAATTCAATATCTTAATAACCGTGTCATCATATTGTTGACATCACACCTCCCCCCAATGAGAGACTAATGTTAGATGCACTGCTCGAGTTCTGCTACATGTTGATCAACGAATCTACTCCTCACACGATGTGTTTCTTTCTTTACGATTGTTCTCTTTCAGCTAGCTGTCTAAACTTCTTATCCACTGATTATGTGGAACATCGCGATGAATTCTCTTGAATCTTGTATGATATTAGTAACAACACTCAAATATAACTCACCATCTAATGCAGCATGCATATGATGAAAAGATAAAAAGCAATGCACTCCAAGCCTCTGTGCTCTTTCAGGTTGCTAAGATGCTTTAATGATCATAAATAATGAGTTTTGAAACATTAAGAGAGTTTATATCAGTTTTAAGGCTGAAATTATGGTTTTAGTGCTTGAATCCAATTAGGAATAATCCACAAGGCTCAATTGATTCATCAATTGGGTCGATCGGTTGAACCAGGGAAGCAAGTACCAACTGATGGGATCACTATATCAAGCTGCATGTTTTATAAAAACCTTAGATTTATTAAAAAACAAATTATCTGATGTAATCAGTCATATATGCAATGCAACCTAATCATGATAAATGATGTGAATGCTCAAATAAAAACCCTAATTTGGTGAGTTAGTACTTGAGATAATTTTATCTTTTTGCACATAATAAAAGTCTTGAATTCACTCCATTGAAGCACTTTGGATAAAAGTTAACACAGCTAACTAACTAAACTGGCATTCTCAAAAATAAAAATAGGCTCCGTTTGTACGAAATTTGCAGCCTAACTCCTAAATGACCTAACAAACCCCATTCTCGAGCACATGAGGAGTCAGTTTGAAGGCCAGGTGCGACACCAAGATATGCCAAGGAATGAATTTTTTCACTACTTAGGCTTGATTATACATAAAGGGGAAGTGAATGAAAATTACGTTGCTTACAAAATTAAAATGAAATTGATTAAATTGATAAGGGCTTTCAGTGTCTGATGCGAGCAACATATACCAATTATGTTGCAACAAAAATTCTATAAAGCAACTGAACTCAACAATTAAGACTAGCCCTGTTAAAGCATGTTCACAAAATGAACTCAACAAAAATGCAATGTGTGGGTTGATAGAAATTATGATCGTAGACGATAGAATGGCCAAAATAGGATTCATAGAGCTAGACAAGGCTTAGTGAATTGAATTAAGTTGGATTCCTGAACTACAATTTTACAAAGTAAAATTGGCCACCATTCAAAAGAGCTTCCCTGAGGATATTCATAAAGAGATCTCACTCTTTTTGGAGAAAGTAGAAAATGTTGCCATTATCATACTTGAATTAATTCTTAATACAAAAGAATCTGAAAATTTAAAGAATAAGTCTTCTCATACTTTAAGGCTCTTTATTACTTTAATGAATATAAGAGCATCACCAATGACTGCGAACAAAATTAACTCTCTAACGGTCTAACCTCCAAATTAAACATTATCTTACCAGGACATGACCTACAAGGTAAAAGGAGAATATTGGGGATTTCTTTCCTCAAGTATCTTGTCACCTCAATCCAACCAACCTCTTGGAGCACTATTGATATTTCTGCAAGGATACAAAGGACATGAATTCTTACTTTGAGCGTATATCTTCCTAAGGACATCAACCACCAGTGCAATAAGATACTTAAAATGTACCTTGAATTAAGCCTCGTCACTTAATCCATCCTTTAGGACTTAGGAGAACCATTGATCATTGCGGCCAGTAGGCAGATGACGTCATGACACAAATCCTCCTATCTACTTTTTCATCAATCCATGAACAGATGAACTATAAGTAACTTATCCACCATCTCTTGAAATAATCAAGTAATTTCCTTGGTTGTCTATGTATTTAGTTAACATAAATAGGACTTGTAAATCAGTCTAAGTTTCGGCAATATTTGCAATCAAGTGTTTGTCAAACTATGGAGAAATGCAATATATATATACATATATATATATTTTATAATTCTGGGTGCGATCATACCAGCACTAATGCACCGGATCCCATCAGAACTCTGCAGTTAAGCGTAACTTATCAAAATATATATATATATATTATAATTCTAAAAAATTGGAGGATAATTTTCCCTAAAACTTAATGCTATTTAATATATTCAAGGATTGACACAGTCAATTCTATATTATAAATGTATTCCTCTTTTTGTTTATGCTCATATATATAAACCTTTATTCCACTCTAATAATTAGAGTCTGAGACCTTCTGAACTTCTCGAAAATATGTAATACTAAAGCAATTGAAGATCAATTTCCCGTAGTCTTGTCAGACATAAATCCTGAGTTATCAATTTTAGTCTCTAGAAATTTCTTCTAAAAATATGGCAACTGCTTGCATAACATTTTCCGTTATTACTGGGACTGCAAATTGATTTTCATTGCATATGACAAAACCACCTCAATCATCTTGTAGCTAATTGTTGTTGCAAAAGATCAGATAAGTAAATTATTCAATAAATTTTCTACTCATCCATCACTGTGCACCATCTCTGTTGTGTGCATAGATTATAGCACAGAGTGAGTGCATCAATCAATAGTTAGCAATGTCCACAAGATAATGAAATTTGCCCAGATAAAACAAAAATGAACATTTCAATGCAGATAGATTAAGATAAAATATATAAAATACTAACAAAAACTAAGATGGTACATTGCCCTTGTGTAAACCCTAGTTTCTTATTCTTTCTCTGTGCTTGCGAGTTTTTTTTTTTTTTTTTGTCCCCAAGTTTTTTCTCTTTGCATATTGACTGCAGCATATTCTAGAATTTTGTTGCCTATTGACAGCTCACCTGTCATCACAAGTTTTAGGAACTTCACTCTTTCAGATAATCAACAACCATCAAGGTTAAACATCTCAAAGTAGTGGCACCCACCCAAGATTAATAAAATTGAAAATATATGTGTGTGTATATATATATTTTTTGAACCCAACAAACAAATCAAACATAATCCTCTAGATTTTACCCATTAGTCCCAGATTAATAATAATAAAAAATAAAAATAAAACTTTAAAAAAAAAAATTCCTTAATAGTTGACTCTAGATTTCTAGAATATAAAATCTAACAGTCACCAAGTGCTAGCTGATGAATCTTTGAAGAAGGCAGATCAGGTTCACAAAAATAACCCAGAGGCTGAAAAAGGAAATCAAGTAATGTAGCTTACGAGAACAAGAAAAAGGTATAAAAATCACATCAAGAAACACAAAATTTGAGGAAATAAGCCAAACCCATTACAGGAAATTGAAAACCAGGGAGACCCACTTACCTTATTGGAAAAGACACCCATCAGAACATGAAAGGATGACCCTCCACCAAAATGCAACACAACCCACCATTCTCACTACAGAAAGAGCACCTGAGAGCGAAGTGTACTTGTTTGTATGCTACACATAGTTCTGACAAATACCAAAAGCTGTTAGCACTGGCCCCGCAGACACACACACACACACATATACTGTGAGACTTGAAAGTGAAAGAGGCTTTGTTTTAGCATTTACTATATTGCCTAGGGAAAATATAAATGTAAGAAGATCTATTATGGTAATTAAGACCCCAAGTACAGTGTTGCTTCGAAGGTTAGTTGCTTCGGTGGTGGTGTTGTTACTAACCCACAACATTTTTGTTATGAAAAATATAAAAATATATATATATATATATACACAGTATATATATATATATATATTTAAAATATATAGACTTGTTAATATCCAAAATTTGTCCGTATACACCACCATTGTTCTGTCTTCAGCCATAAAATAACGAGTAATGTTTTAGATTTGGAATCTGGTGACTTGAAACAAGTTAATTAATTAGTTTATATTTTTAATTTATGTTTGCAATAGTGATCAAATTGCCAATCAGGAGTTGCCAAGTCAGCATCAAAAGGACATGATTTGGAATTTTAAGGTTTTTTGTTTTTTTCCCACCAATTTTATTAAAGTGAAGTCCCAAAATGTTGCATGTATTTAATTACCCAAACATATGTTGGATGTATTTGTCCGCTTGTAATCATGCCATTGGTCCACAATAAAACAAAATCATGCAACCGGTGGGTTGGCAATTATTCAACCTTTGGCGTGTCCATGTTTTGAGGTGTTTTAATAAGTGAGACTCATCAACCAATCGTATGTTCTATGCAGAATGAATGACATCAATCAACAGCATCTTCCATATATGTTGAATGAATGACGGATTTATCCGCTAACAACTATTTTAACACTTGCAGACTTTGCTTGAACCCTACAATTTCTATTTTACAAAGTCATAAGAGCAATTCCAATGGCGTATTTTATGGGTTGTTATTTTCAAAATATAGCAGGTAAGTTTAAAATAGACTCTCCAATGGGCTGTCAATTGGGCCCATAATTTTTAACTTTGCTAAATCTGGTGCCAAATGTGACACAACAAATAGCTACTGCTATTTAAGAAATAGAAGAGAACGGTTACACAGAGGGAGGGGGGGGTCAGATATATATATATATATATATATATATACACACTTTATATACCCATACATACAAGTTGGCAGTTGCAGAAAGAGCTCCTTATTCCTTGTAGATTTTGTAGTTTGCAGTTGGAGAGAGAGAGGGCAAGTTTAGAGTCAAGAACGAGAATAAAGATGGAGGTGATTGGGGAGGCTGAAATGATTTGCCCTATGTTTTGATAGGATTTGCTTGTTATGTAAATGACAAGTTTACCTATTTATTTTTTTATATAATTTACATTCTTATCTTTTACATTGGATTTGATAATAATTATTATTATTTTTTAATCAGGCAAATAAGCTAAATAAAATACAAACAAATATATATATATATATATATATATATATATGGTTATTGAAAATTAGTAGTTGAAAATGGTAGTTGAGAATGGTAATTAGAAAAAAATGGTTGTTGTGTCAAAAAATAGAATTTTGAATTAAATGCACTATTGGAGCAGAGTTGCTAAAATATAGCACTTTGACACTATAGCTCCTCTCAAAATATAGATTTGGCATGCAAAAATGGCATTTTGCATTGGAGATGGTCTAAAGTATTTCTTAGACTACATTATCTTTGATAGGAAGGAGGAGAGTTTGAAGGATAAGAGTTTTCATAATTGTGTCACATATTTTTCATGACGTGTGTGATGTTAATTTCTAATTTATATTTTTCATGACGTGTGTGATGTCACATATTTTACATTATCTTTAATTTATATTTTTCATGACACATTGGTTTCATTTTTGTTTTTCATAAGAAATAGTTGACAAGGGATACTCTCTCTCTCTCTCTTTTCTTTGTTTTTTTTTCTTGGCAAAAAAAACAGCCATGCGGCATTTACAAAGCATAACCAAATAAATCAACACTATGCAAAGTCAGAGGACAAATACCAAACAAAGCCACCATAATATAAGATATGGGCCCAAAGCCCTTGCAACCATAAAAAGCATTCCACGTCCCAGCCCGAACTAAGACCCATAGTCAATTGGTCATTCATAAATGCAGGCCACAAATAGGGACTTAAAGCTGGATTAAACTTAACATTAGCCCGAGTTAATACACTCACCATTTCAATGAAGTACCTAACATTATGCTTATCCATAAATTGTGGGCCCAACATTCTAGAAATAGCAGTCTTTACGTTTTTCCCACGCATCAACAAAGGAAGCTTTGACCTGGGAGCCAAAAGCGAACCCCACACTTCACAACGTGAGAAACAAGAAGACCATTGGGAGCACGAAAACCAAACGTCGGCGAACCACCTTCATTGTGAGCCTCGTCTATAACAACCAAAAACCACCAAGAACAGAGAGCTGCAGAAAATCCATGCACCATATGTTTTCCAACCTGACAAAAGAACTGGAAATAAAACCCAAGTCTATATTATGAAATAGAGTCCTATGCCATCGGTGGAGTGAATAACTGCATCTGCTCAGCACGATCAC
>JAOTQH010273979.1:0-10542 GCA_025631255.1 Cornus kousa
TTTCCGCACTGCGGATTCTGTGTCCTATATTATAATGATTTGCTATCGTAGTGACGTGTTCAGTTTCTATTGGAGGGAAATTTTTCCCTCCACAGAGGGGAAAAAACAAAAAGAAAAGGTTTTTAATTTATTTTTGGCCCAAATAAATTTATTTTTGGACAAACAGTGCCTAAACAATATATTTTCTATTTAATGAATTTTATTTTTTAAAAAAAAGATCTCAAAATAACTTATTTTTAGGTTTTTTAAAAATAAAAAAAAAAAAAAAAATTCTGCCAAGGCACTGTTCATTCAGCCACTATTCAGGACCGTTTAAGAAAAAAACAAAAAAGGCAACTGCAAAAAGGCACTGTTTTGCAACAAAAAAAACAATATATATATATATATATATATATATATACAATATATACAATACACCAGATGTATATATACAATATATTTATTGTAATCATTTTCAGTAATATTTAGTTCCATTTTGGTTAATTTATTGTTTTTAAGTTAATGTGCGCTCCCCCTCTTGCCAGACCCCCCCTTGGTTTCAGAGCCATTGAATAGATTAATCAAGTAATAAAACGGAATAGATTAATCAAGTAACCAAATATACTAATCAAGTAGTCATTGAGTGACCAGACCCCCCCTTAGTGACCAAATATACTAAGTATATTTGATTTTGACATTGAATATATCAAAGGTAGTGACAACTCTATTCCAGATTTTCTTACAAGAGAGTTCTTGCAGAAAACTGATGGCCGGCAGACAGCCTCCCCAGAGGCCCCAGTTAGTCACACCACTGGACTTTTGTTCCAGTAAAGCTCCAGTTACAAGGTCACAAACCCAGTCACAATCCTCTGCCTTAGCAGTAGTTAACCGATTCCAACCCCTAGTTACCTAGTCACCATCCTTCAGGTCAGCCCTCATTGATCCTCCTCCAGATCTATACAAGATGCAAACCCGAGTCACATCCCAATCACAACCTCAACAGTTGACCAAAAAGACCCCTAGTAACTATATTGAAAAACCATACAACCCATTGTTCTACATTGAGCCATCTTTTAGTCATATCAAGGACGTTATTGAATTAGTCACCAAATGGTTTCCTCTGGGTCTCCATTATAATTCTAGTTATCCCTTCAAGTCCCTTCAGTTCTATAAGAGTATCCTCTATGAAACCAAATCCATCCTCATTTTCCCCATCTATGACAAGAAGATTCCCACTAAAGTCATCTATCATAAAATGATTATTCAAAAAATCATGACATTGGAAGAATGGGGTGATCACCCTGTATACACCCAACAGTTACCAGAACATGATTACAGTTTTAATTATCATGATTATATTAGTGCTTGGTTCTTCATTCTGCTTCACCAAAATGAGACATTCACTCATTCTTGGTTTATCAGCTTTGATAACAAATTTAGTCACAAAAGCCCAATCCCAACCTGGTTTCTAAAATGGTGGTCTCAGTTCGGCTCCATTCCAGAAATCGTACCCCTTGATCTTGCCAACCAAATAAAGTTCTTCCATACAGTCTACAAAGTTACCAAGCAGAATACGAGATTTCCAATTCTCCTCTTATTCTCCTACAAATACAAGGTTCCATGGATATTTAAATGGCAATGTGATATCCAAGGAGATTTAGTTATTCGGCGCCACTGTGTCAAATGGTGGGATGCCTTTTAGATTGATAGAATTCTTGATTACATAAGAAGTGATTTTCCAAATCAGTCACGGATTCAAGGTACAGTTGCCCTACCGACAAAACCAGTCACTTAGAGCAAAAATCCAGTTGCTAAACAGTCATCCTCTGCAACTACTTCTAAGTCCAAAAAGTCTACCTCTAAAGAAGAGATAGCAGAACTCAGAAAAATAGCTACATCATTCAGCCAAAGTTACAAGAGCTATCCCATGATGATGATGAGGCAAATGATGAAGCCGATAATGCATCCTCTGCTGCTGAATCCAGTCACCCGATCAATTTATATGATGATTCTGTATTTCAAGACAGCCATAATCCATATGATAATGATCTATATAGTTAAACAGTTACAAAAATCGGCACTGCTACAGTATCTGCTACAGTCCCGGTGCTACAGTAAAAGCGTCGGCAGAAATCACTATATCTACAGTAGCCGACAGACTACTATTCATCCACAGTAACTCACTATTCATGAATAGTGAAAAGCACAAGTTACTTTTTGAAAGCCGAAAATTACGCTGAAGAATCTCCTAACAGTTCAGAAGCTCGGCTATAAATACAAGGGACACTCCCATTGTAAACCAGGCTTCATCCGAGAATGATTCAGGCTTCAATTTTCATAATATCAGTTGTAATACCCAGTTTCAGATTTTATCCTTCTTGTTGTAATACACCACCACAATGATGTATACAACCACCTACCAGTAACGTATCAGTTATTTGTAAGTTTTATTGTAATCATTTTCAGTAATATTCAGTTTCATTCTGGTTAATTTATTTTGTTTTTATATTCTGCTATATATATATGTTTGGCCGGTTATACACCGCCGTATATCTAATTTACTTATTTTAAGTTAATGTGCGCTTCCCCTTTGGTATCAGAGCCAAACATATTATATATAGATTATTATAATAATTATATATATATATATATATACACACATTATATTTTCAGATAAAATTTAAATAAATAATATTATAGTATATGGTATAGTTAAACCATATTTTGGACAACACTAGCTACCGTTTCTTCTCCTCTGCAAGGCTTGACCTTACTCTTATGGTTCTGTCTGGTCTCAGAGGATCAATCTGCACATCCATGAGGGGTTCTTCAGTAAGGACCAAAGGCTCTTCTTCTTCCCTAACCTCCTTGGGTGAAGGCCCCTGTAATTGCTATCTCGGGCTCCCATATCGGACTGGCGCTTTTCCCTTCCTACCGGCTTTCAAGGTTACAAAATAGCACTCCTTGACTGCTACCTAGTCCCCATTGATATAAATCACTTTGCTCCCATCTAGACTTAAGCATCTCATTACCTAGTACAAAGTCGATGGGACACCTTAGACTCTGTGAATCCACCCCCTTCCCATCAAAAGATTATAAGACTGGTAAATCTTAACAACCACAAAGCTTTCTATCAATTCTCTCTCGGCAGCAAGTACTGGCAATTCGACCATACCAATAGGCTCCACCGGCTTCCCATCGAATCCTAGCAGTGGATTTCCTGTGGGTTTGAGCTTTTATGGTTCAATCTCGAGCCGGTCGAATGTTACTCTTATTATGACATTTGCGCTGCTCCCAGATCAATCAAGACTCTTCGAACCAAGCATTCTGCTACCATCAGGCTAATGACCAGGGGATCTTCATGAGGGATTTGAATTCGCAACAGATCTATTTTGTCAAACTTTATCTAAACTGAACTGTTTTGCTGATGCAGAGCGTTTACACTACTTACATTTTTCTTCATTTGTGTTTAACGAGACGCGTTCAGAACAGTTCTTTTGACTCTTTGGTTGACTCAGGCCGGCCATGAATTGCATTTATTATACGAACAGGCTGAGCGTTATAGTAGTTGGCTTCTGATTTCTCTTCACTTGCTCAGCCAGTCATTTTTGCTCTACAGCTGGTCCCTGAATGTATCTAGCGAACTTTCCCTTTGCTATCAGCATCTTCAATTGTCTTCTTAAATTCCTGCATTCATTAGTCAGATATCCAAAATCACTAAGAAAAACACAATGTTTGGATTAATCACTTTGTTCGAGCGGTTGTCTGATCAATAAAAGAGGGCGAAACTTAACTTTATTTTCTTAGAACAACCTCGCGCAGGCTGACTTTGAATTGAGTGATTGATTCTTCCTCCTTAGGCCTTTTTTTTGCTTTCCAAGGGGTCAGACACTGTAATGCAACTTACTTTTAACTGATCTTTGTTCTGGTCTTTTCTCTCACTGTGACCATTGATGTCTTCCTTGCGTTGGCAGCTTCCTCTTCCTCCAAATGCACAAAACCATCAGCTCTTTGGTTCAGCTCATCCATGGTCTTCGACGTATTCACCACTAGATTTGTGTGGAATGGTGTCCCTCAGTTCATAGCCAGTTTGAACACTTGAACTGCCATGGATGGATGACACCCTGTTACTATGCTCTTTTCTAGGTTAAATCTAGTGAGAAAAGTTTGGAGACATTTGTCTTCTAGCTGTTTCATTATAAACAGACTTGATATATCCTTTGTCGCCCGCTTGTTTCCATAATATTGGCCTATGAATTTGTCGCACAGATTTCGAAAGCTTTCCACCGATCTTCTTGCCAAGTTCTTGAACCAGTTAAGCGCTGGTCCAGTAAGGCTTGTAGGGAAAACTTTGTACATCATAGCATCATTTTTTATATTCAAAGCCATCTTTAGCTGAATATGATAACATGTTTGATCAGATCACTTGTTCCATCGAACAAAGTAAAAATTGGCATAGAGAATTTTCTTGGATTTGGAGCATTCAAGATTTCATCTGTAAACAGTGAATCGACAGTCCGAGCCGCCGTGCGGAAGGCTTCGTTTTCCTTCGGGAGTATCTTTTGTTCAACAGGTCTTTTACCTAAACTCTTATAGTCATAAGTGGCCATTGACGAACGGTAAATTGGATCGAACCATTTCTCCTCGGTTAACTCCCTCTACAATGGCAGTGTAGCTTTATTGTGGCCAAACTCCATAGCTTCCTCTCGCCTGATACTTTCTCGGTATGGATCCAGATGGACAGATCCTTCTCGATCTTCCATATGATGGACATTCGGTGGAAAATCTTCAGGCCTGAATTATTCGTAACGCGGATCCAGGTGAACGTTTCATTCTTATTCGCCTTGGTGAACAACATTTGGCTCCAGAATTCTTTCTCCTACAGGAGGCGATCGTGAAACTGCTAGAGTGTCTCGTCGCTCCATTCCGGCTCTCAATTCCACATTTTCTTTTCACAAAGCCTCAATCAGGTTCATCAATTCGTCAAGCTTTGCGTGTTGTTCATTTCTTGTGGATAAGAACTCTCACCTCCGATCATCGTTCCTGACCGGAGCAGAGTCATCAACCGAGAAATCTTGGTTAGATCTGAACTCTACTACCGTGAATGTAGTAGATCTAACCTTTACTTGGCCTAATTCCAATCTTCATCGATTAGATCTGAATCTTTTCTGTCGTGAATTCGTCGGATCTGGCCTTCGTCAATCAAGATCAAATCTCCGCAAAACAGATATCCTTAGGTCGGAGTTCAATTTCTAGAATCAAGCTTCAACTTCGTAGATCAATCCTGATCCTCCGAAAGAATGACCAATCTGCTTGCAACATAGTTGAAGATCAACTGGATCTTTCCTCTAATTTCCCACAGACGGCGCCATTGAAGATACAATGAAAAATGTTCTCTCTATTTAGAAAACCAATTCCTTATACTTCAAAACATCTCAACCGTTTTTCTCTCTCTTTTCATTCTATTTATAAACTTTTACAATTGTTCTAGAAGTTTCTTTTTTAGTCTTCTATGTTGGACCAATCCTTTGGGCTTCTCTTGGACACTGGCCCATTTCCTTTGCTTTGGGATTGGGCTTGGATATTGTCTCAATGAATATTGGGCCTGATGGGTGGTCATCCAATTGGGCTAAATGTTCTTTCCTGATCCAATCTTTAGTGATATGGGTCATACCCGGCCTAGGCCATTTTTAGTATCTTCAAAAAATTTATTAAACAAATACAATACATTTTAAATGATTTAGAAGAAGGAATTATGTGAATATTTGAATATTATATATGTTATATACTCCATCTCTCCCAACAAAAAAATTCCATCTCTTTATTCTTGCTTGTCACTTAATAAATATTTTATTTAAAAAGTCAACTACTACCTTTTTTTTTTCTTTTTTTTCTTTTTTTAATATTACCAATTTAACCTTCTTACATAATCATCACATCCACGTGATTAATTTGATAATTCATTCCCTACTAATACAATAAATAAAAAACTAAAATTCATTATCTTAAATAGTTAGGGTCAAAGGCGGACAGAAGGGTGGGTTGTAGCCCACCCCTAAAAAAATATATAAAAATATAAAAATTACTATACTAATATCAGCTGAGCCCAAAAAAAAATATATATTAATAGTATTAGCCCACCTCAGCCTTCCACCCAAGAATTTCCAAGAGCAAAACCAACAACCTTAAACGGGAACTTGTTTAAAAAATTGACTTGGAGTCTATTATTGACAAATTCGAGTCTTTAAAGACTTGTTGAGCACAACTTAGATAGATATTTTGTAATATTTGAATTCAAATATTTATCTATATTATGTTATAATTATTTATTTATTTTTGCTTAAGAAATTTTGTTATTAAATTTATGTTTAATATTAGCCCACCCCAACGAGAAATCCAGGATTCGCCTTCGGTTAGGGTCTTCTTGGTTTGTAACTCTGAGAACAATTTTTTGTTTTCATGCTTGGTTTAGTTTTATGAAAAGCATGTTTGGTTTATAACTCTGAAAATAATTATCAAAAAATAGAGAACAGTTTTCAGATAAATATAAAAGATTGTTCTCTAAAAATAAACATTTTTATAATTGAGTTTTCACAAAACAGCTTTTAAAAAACTGAACCAAACAGAGTTTTTTTATACAATTTTTTGTTTTCAGTTTTTCGAAAATAGAAAACTTTTTTCATAGTTACAAACCAAGCAAACCCTTATAAAAATATCTGTTTTCAGAAAATTGTGTTTTATATTTATCTTAAAATAGTTTTCTATTCTCTAAATTATTGAGAACTACTTTCAGAGTTACAAACCAAGCAAACCCTTAAATTCTCAAAAACTACATGTATTTTAAAACACGGACATTTATGTTGGGATGAAAGAAATATTATTTTTCTCTCATATAATTATAATTTTGTCATGAGTCTAATAGTACTAAGTGTATTAAAACTTGTTATATGTTTATAGTGGGGGCTTGTATTTGAGAGTATAGAGTATCATGAATATATTAATCAAAGTATTTTAGGTGTGTTCTTGTTTAGTATGTGTTTCTCAAGTATTTGAATTAATAAAAATTATTTTTAAATAATAATAAAAAAAATTGATGAGTATTAAACACATGTTTATGAAGTATATAGTCTTAATGCATAAAAAGAAATGTTCATACTCATTAGAATTATTTTTCCTTTTTTTAATGCATATTACAACAAAATAATAAAAATAACAATTCAATCGCACACGGATCTTTACAAGTCTAACCTTTATTTTACATGGCGGTTTACAATTTTCCTTAAATTACATTTTAATTAAAACTAAAGTGATCAAGTTAGGCTTTGGTCGATATGTCTGCAATTCAAAATCAATTCCAATCTTTTGGTTGTACATTAGGCACGTTTGACATGCGCTTTATTTTAGACGTTTTGTTTTTGATTAAAATAGAAATAATGTTTTTGCTGTAAGAGTCTTTTGAAAAAAAATCAGAAGCACGTTTGAGAATGATATTTTGTTGTGAAAATGTCGGAAACAAAAACATGCACAGTTATGGTTTTGGACCATTAATAGTTGTCAAAACAATAAAAAACATATTTTTAGTATTTTACTTTTGAGTCACTGTTCACGAAGTGTTTTAGTACTATATAAAATAAAGGTTAATTACAACGACACCCCCTGAGATTTGACATATTGACAGTCATTTACAACTTAGGTTTTTTTTGGACAAAGACACCCCTGTGAGAATTTTGATCCAAACAAGCCCTTAAAATGTTGGAAAAGATTAGATTGCCTTTTAATGTATAATTCATTTTTATGGTAAAATATCATAACTTATGAAAAGTCAAATTTGCCCTTATATATATACATTATTACATCAGCACCATCATATATAAACACACACACACATATATATATATAAGTAAGTCCAACAACAAAACATCGCAGCACCATCGCCACCCACTTACCGTCCTACACCACCGCAACTTCCACGCTCTCTCCACTGCTATGTCCACCACCTCTCTCCACTTTCACAATCTCACCGCCTCCTTCCTCCACCTCCACCTTTACCACCATCCCATCCACATCCTCTGCCGCCGCCACCACTTCTCCTCAACCACAGCCGAGCTCCACCTCCCTCACCGGATCTATCCACTAGTCCACAGCCACCCGTCGAGCTCGCTGTGGCTCTCATCGCCAGTCGTAGATCATCCACAGTCAAGTTCTCCTTGCCCTCCGATGGACACCATCAAAGCCGAGAGTCCCTGCTGGTGGACATCATTAAAGCCGAGAGTCCCTCCTCGCTCACCGCTGTAATTAGCCAGCACGTCTCCACCAGCTCCATCAAGCCGTCACAACCAGTCCGTCACTGCCTTGCTCGCAATTCATCCACAATCGAGCTCTCCACCTTGCTCGCAAGCTGATCGCCGAGTCTCCACGGCTGACCTCATCCTCACCGTTCCAAGCACACCGTCGTCCGTGTTCTAAATCACCGCTGTGCCAATCCAATTCTCCACGACCAATGCTTTGATAAAAGCCCAGCGCCGCCTCCCTTCTCTATATCACTATCACCCCTGTTCGTTCTTTCAAGAAATAATTTATTTATTGATTTATTTTTTGCCCACAAAATTGAAGAAACACCTTGGATGGGCACAGAGAAAACATTGATTATTACTTATAAAAAAATTAATAATAATTGCAATTTCTCTGTTTCATTTTTTGGTGGAGGTGGCAGTAGTGAGTGGGTGGAGGTGGCAATGGTTGAAGTGGTGGTGGTGGTTCCTGGGGGGCAAAATTTCTGGGTTTTCAGTGAGAGATAAAATTGGGATTAATAAGGGTAATTTTGTCATTTAAAGATTTGGATATGAGCCTATTTGGATCAAAAATTCTGACAGGAGTGTCTTTGTTAAATTTATCAAATTTAAGGAGGTATCAAACTTAAAGGGACGTCATTGTTAACTTTATCAAACTTAAAGAGGTGTCATCGTTCAAAAATGATCCAATGGGGTGTCATTGTAATTAACCCTAAAATAAAATAATGTCGGGCTTTAGTTGTACAAAAATCAAGTGGAACCTGGGGTCAAGTTAGTGGGTGAGGTGAGACAAGTTAGGAAGAGGAAGAACAACAACCTGACGAGAGAGAGAACTCTAGAGAGGTCACTGCGTCAGTGGTTGGTTTATATAATACTAGTAAACAAAATGCCGCACATGGTTTAAGAGAGATTGCGTAGGCCCACACATTTTGTTTCTAGAGTGGTTCGTGGGTTCGAATACCTCTAGTATTGGGTTTAATCAAGTCCAATTAACTTGGGACAATAGTACAAGCCCATATTGTCCAATATTTCATATCCTTAACCCAATCAAACCATATGGCAGTGATTTAAGAGATAAGATGACTCCCGCTCACATATAATATTTGCTCTTTTTTTTAAAAATAGAAATAAAATAAAAAAATCGTGTACATTGTGTTTTAATTTTTAATGAAACTATCCCATTTTAAAAAAATAAAAATAAAAATAAAATCACTACCGCGTGTTTGTGCTTATTCTTGTTCTGTTTTTGAAACTAAAAGAAAATATAATTAATCGTATTAATAGTATATATCTTACATCTTATCCCAAACCCATCAATTGTTTTTGCTATGCAACGTAAACCAGAAATCATCAAATACTTTTCGTCTTTTTCCTAGACTGCTTCTTTGAAATTAACAACGAGACAGTAGATGCACTCAACATTATCAAATCCAAAGTAACAACAAAATACACACACACACACACACACACTTACATCAATCCTTGTGAATTAATTTTTTAAATCCATGGATCTAATAAACGTTTGCTACTTACAGAAAAATAATAACTTATTTTTCAAATCCATGGATCTAATAAATGTTTACTACTTGCAGAAAAATAATAACTTACACAGGTAGCTTATTGTTTGTCCAGGGGGCGGAGGGAGGGGGCCAGTTTTTCTGTAACCTCTATTAGTGATGTATATTTATACTTATTAAAGGTAATTTAGTATAGAAAAATTTAAATTGCCCCCTATAAAATTTTTTGTAATTTCTATTAATAGTGTATATTTATAATTATTAATGATAATTTATTATAAAAAAAAATTAAAATTGGACCCCTCAAATTTTTAAAAAAAATATTTATTTATTTTATTTATTTATAATTATTAAAGATGTTTTGTAAAAGAAATTGCTTATGTTTCTCAAAGTCTAAAAAATTTTTTTTTTTTTTTGAAAGTTATTATTATAATTTTGATATAACACATCAGTACTTTATCCATATTCTTTGTATAATATTCACTGTTATTATTATATAGTACTTTGTGCATAGACACACCCAGACACTACAGACGCCCGCGCGCGGGAGCGCATATATATATATATATATTAATTTAACAATCTTACTTCTCCACTGTTATATGTTCTTTACATATCATTTAGGGTTAATTACAATGACACCCCTTGAGGTTTGAAGTATTGACACTCATATATAAGTTAACCCTTTTTTGAACACTCACACCCCTGAAATTTAATAAAGTTGACAAAACACTCCCTCACACCATCTGTACGCC
>JAOTQH010273990.1:0-10541 GCA_025631255.1 Cornus kousa
TTTGGCGATGATGGTGGTGGCAACAGTGAGTTTGTAGGGTTCGATTGAGTAATTTAGTTTTCAATACAATGGAGTGCATGTGAAAGACTATGGCGGCGGTGGCGGTGGCGGTGGCGGTGGCGGTGGTGGTGATGGAAGTCGGTGGCGGTGGAAGTGGTGGAGGTGGAGGTGGTGATGGAAGTCGGTGACGGTGGTGGTAGAGGTGGAGGTGGTGGGAGGTAGTGGTGGTAGTGATGGATCGAATTAAGTCGATGGCGGTGACAGTGGAGGTGGCGTTAGTATTAGAAGTGGAGGTGGAGGTGGAGGTGGAGGTGGCGAAGGCGGTGGTGATGGAAGTTGGTGGTGGTGGCAGTGCTGGTAGTGGTGGAAGTGGAGGTGGATGGTGGAAATCAGTGACGGTAGTGGTAGAGGTAGTGGTGGAAGGAAGTGGAGGCAGCGGCGGTGTGATGATGATGGAAAACAGCTACGGTAGTGGCGGTGGAGGTGCCGGCAGTCGTGGCGATGGCGATGGCGATGGCGGTGGTGAAAGGTGGTTGTGGTGATGAAAGTCAATGGTGGTAGTGGTAAAGGTGGCGGTGAAAGGCAGTGGAGGTTGCGGCGGTGTGATGGTAATGGAAGGCAACTATGGTGGTGGTGGTGGCAGTGACAGTGGTGAAAGTGGTGGCAGTGACAGTGGTGAAAGTGGTGGAAGGTGGTAGTGATATTGGTGAAGACGGAGAAAGTGGTGGTTGTAATGGTGATCGTTGTGGTGGTGGCGGTGATGACGGTGGTGGAAAGCAGTGAAGGTGGTGGTGGTTAAAGGTGGTAGTGGTGGAAGTCAATGGTGGTGGTGGTGGCTACAGTGGAAGTGGAAGTGGCGGTGGCTAAAGGTGGCGGAGGTGGAAGGCAATGAAGGTGGTGGTGATGGTGAAAGTTGGCGGTGGTTGTGGTTGAAGATGGTGGTGGTAGTTTTTAGACTTGGGTATGAAGGTTTTTTGGGAATTTGATTTTTTTAAAATAATATTACTTGAGAATGGATTTTCATTCCAATAGAATGACCATTCCCACTATAATTTTATTTTATTTTATTTTATTTTATTTTATTTTCATGGCAAGAATAATAATGCATTTCATAAAAAAAATCAATTGATTACAAGCTTATTCCGGACCTGAATACCATTATGCAAAATCATTTTCACTCTAAATTATATATCAAACAAATGAATGATTAAATTTGGCATTCAATTTCATTCTATTTATGAATAATTTCATTTTATTTATGCACACCAAACGCAGTATAAAAATTATCTTCAATGAGTGAAATAGTAGTTATGTTCCTTCAAGTTAGAAAAACACCTTTACAAAATATTGTCATTATCAATCTATTTCACAATTTTTTTATTTTTTATTTTTTTTATTTAAATTTGTTTTAAGAGGTCCATCACTAACTTGATAAGATACGAACTACAGAGAATTTTCTTGGAATTCATTACCCATCAATCTAGACTCTAGTGTATTTTGTCTGCCAATTCTTGAAACAGGCCACACTTTTTTCTTTTTCTGTTTAATCATGAAGTGGTCTGCTTCACCCCTTTTTTTTTCTTTTTTCTTTTTTTTTCAAATATTCAATTTCTTGGAATAGCAGCTCTAAGCCTCAGTGCCTCACTTTATAAAAAAATAAAAAAAAATAATTTAAATAAATAAAAAATTATTATCCACATCATGAAAAGAGCCTAATTGATTTCTCTTCATTTTTACATATTCCCCTCACGTTTTTTTTTTTTTATTTTTTTATAATAAAATTTTAATATAATTTTAAAAAATATTAATCAGAAATTTATTCATTTTTATTAATTAATAAATACTCTAGCGGCCTAGAGGTATTATGATTTTACTTTCTGATTATTCGAGCCTAAAGTCTCGGTGGAGGAGGAGTCGCATTAACTATCCATTTTTTATTTTCTATTATGATAAATTGATACCAATAAGGGCACAAGTATGGGTATGGTGGTGACAGATGTGGACCCTCTCTATTATTACAGATAAAGGCCCCACCATTAGTTTGGTACTCTTGGCCATTTCTTATGCACGGCAGAAGATATTTCTTCCGCCTTTTTTTTTATTTTTTCAAAATTTTTGTTTAGAGTTTACGTAATTTTTACGATAAATAAGTTTAAACTGATTATAATAAATTTTATTATAAATAATTAAATTTAGTAATAAATTAATAATTTTAAAAAATAATTATTATAATTTTTTTTTTTTAACAAAGTAGTCTACTAGAGTATAACTGTATTATGCCTTAAGAGATAATTATGCCTTAGAGATATGATCATATGAGGGTCAGGACTCAAGACTAGAGGAGTCTCGTTTGTCAGCGTTATAAAGGGCACAAGTATGGTGGTGACTGATGTGGACCCTCTCTATTATTACGATGAGGGGCCCACCATTAGTTACGTGGTGGTCATATCCACGATTATCTTTTGCCACGTTTGTATTTTTTTCCTTTCCCTTTTTTAAATTTTTTGTTTTTAAACATGTATTTCTTCTTGACATCTCGATCCCCCACAACAAAAAGAAAAATACAAAAATAAGCTGGTTCTAGTCATTTTATAGATGTGACAGACAAACATCCATGCTATAATGTTCCACTTTAATCATGCACATGTACTATTTTGGTTGACGAGCATATGGTCCAAGATGTCATAATGACGAAATGGAAGTCCTTGACAGAAAAACAACTTTGAGTTAACGGACTTTAAAAGAATGCAAAATAATTTGATATATTATTCATAATCTACTCGTATTAAGTAATTAATTATCTCCGGTTGTTACGGTAAATGTATTTATTTACAATAGAGAAATCTTAAAGTAAAGAGCATTCTAAAAATATTAGGATTTGATACTATATTTAAAAGTGGTTAAATAATAAATATTACATTATAATCATTAAACTTGGTTAAATAATAAATATTACATTATAATCATTAAACTGTTAGAAACGGAGACAATAAAAATATAAACTCTGGATGAGATTTTGAATAAATTTCGCTAAAAGTTTTTATGGTTTTATAAACGAGCGCGTTCCTCTCCTCGAGGAGATGAACATGGTATATTTATTTTTTCAAATTCGTTTCCGGGTGGATGAGAAATTAGCTCCAAAGTAAGGTGTTTGATAAGCCTAAATGAGTTTGTAAAATGTGAGAAGTGTTTGTCCCACATCAAAAAAATATTAAAACCTAAAGACACCATGAGGTCTATATAAACTCCCCTTGGGTTCATTCCAAAGTATTCCAATTCAGAATCCTTTTCTTTAATTCTGAATTCACTCATTCCTCTTTCTTATTCTATAAGTGTCTGTGGGTACGAGCCCTTGTCTTTGGGTTCGAGGCGTAGTCATTCACTTCGAGTCCAAGTTTAGTCAGTCACTCTGAGTCTGAGTTCGAGTCAGAGAGTACTTCACCGAGTCGGTTACCAAAGGAAGTAAAAATTGTTGTATTCTGAGAGATGGACATCACTGAGTCCGTTAATACCATAGCGGGACGAATCTGTTAATACCATAGCGGGACGAATCTGTCTTAAGGACATAAAATCAAATTCTAGCCATGTTTGGAAAAATGGCCCACTAACCATTTCTTTTCAACTACCTAATATTATTTATTTATTTTTATATATTTAAAATGTCTCATTATTATGTGTTTTATGGTTTAGATTATATGTACTCTCTCCAAATTTTAAGACAATTAATAAATAAATATTATGTAATTATATATTCAATTGCAGATGCTTTGATAGTCGGTGAATTTTGGAGTGCCAGGCCTCGACTTTCTGTGTCTACTGATCTAACTTTTAACATTTCTTGCTTTGTAAAAATAACATGTGTGAAAGGATTTTAAAAATATATTCCTCTTATTTGGTAACTATAGTTGTGAATCTCTCCAACTCATTTAATTTTTTTAAAAATAAATTATCATATTAACTTTATTCATTTTTTTTTTTTTAAAGAAATCACCAAAATTCAAAAACTAATTAGTTCTTACTTTCCTAAAACTGTATTTGTGCCACTTTAGGTTGTTGAGATATTTTCTAACACTTCTCATTATCTGTGAGAAAGTAAAAGAAAAAATGATACCACAATGATATAATATAATGTCTTGATGGTTGATAAGCGTTGGGTGCAAATAAAGTAAAGTAAAGTGGTGTAAGGAGTGACACCGAATTTTTAGCTAATTAATTGGAGAAAATTATTCAATTTCAAAAAAAATTCATAGATTGTCACGCGATGCCGAGCGAAATTATCCATATCTTCGGTTTATTATATGTCTCGATGTTGAAAGTGGAACAAGAAGTGAAAATATACTTAGATTCAGTAAGAACATCATGTATAATAAGTATGCTGAGTGAGGACACCGTTGCGGTTGTGGAGCCTGATCAAGTCGCACTTTTGGCAGATAAGTTGCATTTGTGCATGTGTGATCGGTCGTAGTTTTGCGAACCGGTCAAACTTTCTCGGTTGTGAAGATTTTGTAGAGTGCGATTGGTTACAGTTGGTTGATATGTGCAGAAATCAATTTTCTTATCCATGTTTCTATTTCCAAAATACTTAAACATGTGGGGCAAGTTGTGTCTCTATATATTTTGGGTTTTGCACAACCTAAGTATGTGAAGAAGTTATGCGTGTCATATAGAGAGAAACCTCAATAAAGAGCAAGATAGATTAAGAGAAAGAATGTTCTTAATTGTAATCTTCTAAATTATTCATAGTGAATTTGTTAAGTGTGCTCCATGGACTTAGACCAGAGTTTGGGTGAAGCACGTACGTATATGTTATGTTCTTATATAATTGCCTTTATGTGTGTGTGTGTGTGTGTTTAATGTGTGGTTTACTCCTCGAACAATCGTTGTTTTGTGATTATTAATTTATGCAACAACTAGCTACTATTAGAGCCATTGGTTTACGAACGTAGGGCACGAGGCATTTGACGGGTTTTCAAGCTAAGAGGAGCTCTTTGTATTAGACATGTTCATTCAAGTTGGAGTAATGGCCTCAAAAGATAAGACATCCATGACTTAGAAGTTTGATGACACAAACTTCAATTTCTGGAAGATGCAAGTTGAGCTAGAAAAATCTATATCTACCTTGGGAGAGAAGCAATAGGATATGAAGTGTTGGCACAAATCCTTTAACCAAGGACAATCTAGTAATTTTGATGATTACAATCCATTAATGGTGTTTATATACTAATGTTTACATTGAGTGTTATAGATGATTCAAATTCAAAGAATAACCTCAATGAAGCAATAAAGATCATTTCAATGGAAAAGAATTGATACAAAGAGACATGAAGTTGCAAGGAACCATGTGCAAGTTCATCCAAAGATAGCTTGGACTACAATGAATGTACAATCAAGTAACTCAAAGAAATGAAGAAAGTAAGAATACCTCAAAACCTAAACGATTATGGACAAAGTATGAAGATAGTATGATGAGTGTTTAGAATTCAATGTCAAAGTATTTATGAATCCATTTGAAACTCGTCTCTATAGGACCATGCATATTATATAATCATTCACATGTTCCTATATCTACTAGCAATAGACTATGGACTTCATCACATATATTTGACATATGAAGTCATTGCTAAAATAATGAGTTAGTTCAAGCTTGCATAAACTTTGAAAGAACTCAATACTTAAGTTAGAAATGCTAGGACTATGCACATTAATCATATGTTTTATTTCGGTCTTTAGAAAGTAGAGTCTAATGCATTGAACTCACTTTTTCATCCACAAAGCCTTCTTCACCATGACTTGGTAAATAACTTTACGATCAGGGCATTTCTCATAAAAAATTGTCTTTTGGTTTTTTTGGCTAAGTATGGAAAATGTGATTTTTTGAAATAAAGATATTTTTAAAATAATTTTTTTCGATAATTACTTCTTACACTTCAAATAGCCTAAACTGATTTTATGAGATTTTTTTCATCAATTCTTCATAGGCCTACACGGAGGATCAAGTTTTACAAAAACTGTTGGGAACCCCAATTTGTACTAAAATTGATTTTCTACATTTTGATTTAGTTGAATTTTAATTTTATTATATTTTTTATTGAATCAAAATGGGGAGTACTTCTTTATTTACATTGTAAACTTAAAGTAAAAAATAAGTATTTGCTGAAGTAATCGATCACATGGCACTATGTGCTCGATCAGATGGCCAAAACAGAGAAAAACTATTTTTTCATTGTGTCATTTAATCGATTCGATCCACCAAGTACTCGATTAGATGCTCAATCAGATGGCCAAAATAGAGAAAAAACTATTTTTTAATTTTGTCATCTAACCGATTAGATCCACCGAGTACTCGATCAGATGCTCAAAACAGTGAGCACAGTCTTAGATCGCATTTTACCATGTAACCGACTACTTCCTTGATCTAATCCATCAGATTAGTCCAAGTAATCGATCAGATGAAACATGTACTCGATCAGATGCGGTTTTAGATCTAATTTAACCGACTATATCATACATGTAATCGATTAGATGAGATCTAGATCTAATGTACTCGATTAGATTACTAATGTAATCGTTTAGATGGTCTGCTGAAAGTATCCCAACGTGCAAAAACTTCATGGGAACTTACTATATTGCCCCCTAACGGCTATATTTTTCAAAGGGGTTATAAATACACAATATTTGGACATTGTGGGTATGCATTAAAGAGAAATAGAGAAACCTTCTTGAGTATCAAAGAGCTTTTGTTCTTCATCTTCTTCATCCTCTCATACATATCATTCATAGAGTATTGAGCTGCTTTTGTATTAGTTTATACTCTAGTTGTAAGCTTTGATTTTCATATCAATCTTTGAGAGATATATTTTTGTGCCACAAATTTCTATCTACAATGAATTGTAAGGATAAGTGTGATCTAGCAGAAGTCTAAGAGAGGATTATTATTATTATTTTATTTATTTATTTTTGATAATTAAGGATTTGCATAAAAAAGAAAATAAATATAGGGATAGCGAGGGGTATGCCCCCTGGCCAATGAGGTTGTGTTAAAAAAGAGACAAGCGAAGTCCACAAAGTGGCCCAACAGATATGAAAATAAATCCATACAAAACAAAGATTGAAACCAGTAGTAAATAGCTCCACTCAGGCATATACAAACCTAACCAAAGGCATGGGCATAAAAGATCAGCAACTTAGAAGTATCACAGCACTGGTTAATGTAAGGGCAACTGCGGGGGTGGAAGGGGTGGTCCAGGGAGGTTGTGGTTGTTATTTGGAAATGTAAAGAAGGGATTCGTATGGGTTATATCAAAGAAAGATGATGGGAGGCTCTATTCGGTTGCAATTTCTTCAGCAAAGAGGCACTCACACATTTTGACATAGTATAACTTCATTATAATTATATTCACTATTACATTCAAAGTATGTAGAGGAGGTGAGGATTTGTCACTGAACATTCTATTGTTCCTTTCTCTCCACACATGGTAAACATAACTTGCCAAAGATAGCTTCCATATCATGACCCTACTTCTTTTCAATTTTTGCTTCCAGTTAGATAATGCCCAAATCAGAAACTCTTTCCATGAATTAGGGTTGATGTAAAAGCCACATTTATGTTAGAGGCCACTTCATATAATTTTGGAGTACTCATATTTGTGAAACAAGTACTAATGGGTCTCTGCATCTTTAAGGCATAGAATACAAACATTGGGTTGCATTTTATAGAGGAGAGCTGGCTTATCTTGTGTGAGAAATCCCTCTTGAACAGATAGCTAGAGGCAAAATGAGTGCTTTGATATTGCATTTTTGAACCAGACCAGTGTTTTGATATTTCCTTTTTGAACCAGACCAGTGTTTTGATATTGCCATAGGATTGTTCTCTTAGCAAGAAGAATTAGAAGCGGTGTGCATTTTGTACCGGTTTGCTCTCCACCTGTAAGGAGGTGCCATAATAGGATTGGGAAAGTCTTAAGAGGGATCTTGAGCCAAGGAGTAGGAGTTATTGAACCTCGCTAAATCATTGTGTCAAGTGTTTGCATTTCTCTTCCCTTTTCTCTTTTACAATTGTGCTATCAATTGTTTAAGTTTATTTCCTGATTATTGCATAATTGTCATAAGGTGTTTATTTGATTTTGCAAAACAATTAAAACCAAAAATTGGCTATTGTTTGTCATAGACTCTCCCTCTTGAGTCAATACTTCGGCAACATGAAGGATTTCGGGTGATAATTACTTGATTAGAAAGCTCTTGCCACCATCAAACTGACATTGTTAAAGTCAATTGCCTCCAACATCAAGAACGATAAGATGACAGTGTCTCTCAAGGCCGCCCTTTCTAGTATATATGAATAGTCGTCTGTAGCGAATAAGGTACACACTTGATTAACAAGTTGTTCAATTTGAATATGGCCAAAGGTAAAGGTTTGGTGAATATCTAAATGAGTTCAACGAGATTGTGAGCAACTTCGAGTTTGTTGAAATCAATTTCAAGGATGAGGTCCGAGTACTGCTAATTCTAAGGTAGTTACTCGAAAGTTGGAGTCGCACAGTTATTGTGATCAGTAGTTGTAATGTCTCGGATTTTTTCCCGATTTTTTAGCATTTTTATTCTATTTATTTTTGTACCTCGTTTTACATGCCATATGGGTCTTGAGGGTTGTTAGGAGCATTTTTACAGAATCAATTTTGAAGTTTTCAGTTTCGGGACCGACTTTTTGATGTGTATATATCAATGATAAAAATCACTCGCAATAGAACGAATCTTTGTAGGATAGGGCTATGTTAAAGGTGTCGAACCTAAAGGACTGCAGTGGATTGTCAAGTATAAATTAATCCTAATTTAAATAAAGAGAAAGGATTTTTTGTTTTCTATTTCTTAATTGCAAAAAAATAAAAAATTAAAAATAAAAAAAATAAAAATAAAAAAGAGGTTTAGATCAAAGTGAGAAGAACTTAGTGATTGATTTCACCACTAGTCTCATAACATGGTCAATTGCTTCAACTATAGAGAAATTCAAATTTATGTATATTTGGGAATCAAATGGCTACAAACACACTTTAATTCAATTAAGAAGGCATATATGAATAAATACTGAGCCATAACTCATCTTTGGTTGACATAAATTGTCTACTTAACTACTCTAATCTAGGGTGCAATACAACTCATCTTCCCTAGGCATGATTTGTCAAAATATTTATTCATACATATTCAATTAAGTACCATTGTATGATCAATACTTAAACTGTTAAGAGAAACCCTTAGCCATCAATCTCTCACAATAAAAATAGTTTGAATTTGATTAAAGCAAAATTAATTCTAAGACAAGAGATCAGTTTCATCAAAATTCAGTTATTTTCATTAAAAACCCAAATGCTTAGGAATACTAAGTCAATTGCTTACAACCATGCAATCAAAATACATATAAAAGTTCTCAAAGTTAAGAACAATCAAATCATGCTACTCGGACTAGGGTTGCATCAATTCTCTAAGGAATGCTTTAGCTACTCATGGAGAGGAAGGATGTCATCATTGTTGGTGTAGAAGCCATCTCCATGGACTGCCAATTGAAATCTTTAATCTTCAAAACCCTAAAAGCCGCCACAAGGTAGGAGAACCGAGAGAGAAAGAGAGAGATCTTCAATGTACGTGTCTTCTCGTCTTCTTTTACAGTGGAGAATAAGTCCTAATCCGTCTCTTTTCCCTTTCTTATTTTTGATGACTTTAGAAGGAAAATGATATTATTGACGACTTTAATGTCCAGACTTAAAATCGACATAGATAAATAATGACGTGGTTATTCTAAAATTTCAACTTAAATAGGCATTATTACTACTCTTGTGTGTTTCCATAAAATAAGTCTCTTTTCCCTTCCTTATTTTTCAGTTTTTCATAGCTCATTTCCTTATCTTTTTAGTTTTCATATAAACTTCTATGGTACTCAAATAGTCAAAATATAAGAATTTGATTTGTACAAAATTTATAACAAAAATTACAATGTATATATATATATTTTTTTTTACAATTTTTTATTTTTTATTTTAAATCCCTCTCCTTATTTTTGTTTCTCGGAGTCAGATAGATCATTAGCTTTGATCATTATAATAATTAACAAATGCCTATCAAAGTAATTGATGTATATTAATGATTAAAGATACAATGTTTTATATATAAAAGGATACACAATCTAATTATATATAGAAGATGTCTGAAGTATTTCAAAAGTTCTTATATAGATGCAATGTGATATATATATATATATATATATATATAATAGATGATAGGTTTAAAACAAAATTATAAGTAGAAATCAAAATAATCATCAAATTAACGAGAGATTTTGATATCATACCTGATTAGAAGATTAAACCTTTTGATACCTTTAAGAATTCCTTATCGCCCTTTGAGAGATCTGAAATAGAGCGCTTTACCCCCTTCTGAAAGTTGTCGATACGATAGGACTGAATAAGGGTTTTAAAACCCTTATTTATAACAACAACAGGGGGGGACGGCTTCTCTACAAACAAGTATATCTAAGTCTCCCTTCCTATCAT
>JAOTQH010274000.1:0-10541 GCA_025631255.1 Cornus kousa
GGCATAGAGTAGAAGAAGAAGAGGAGGATTGTTGTAAATTGTACGAGAACTCTACTAAAATTGAGAGAGAAGAAATCTTGCATTTACAATATGATTTAAAATTTTCTATCATATAAATATATTTTAGTCTTCGAATACATGAAACCACTCCTAATAATCATCCACGTTTTTTTAAGGAAAAAAAGATGAGGGTTCATTTTAAAGATGTAAAATTAATAATGCATGTGTACAGTTCGAGGCAAATGTAATAATGGATTAATAGAATAAAAATATGGTGTGGGTCATTTTATTCTGATAAGAAAAGGTGCCGAGTGGAAAAAAATATTTCTCGGACGATGCAGTAGATATTTGAAATATTATTTTTTTTTTCAGATAAAAAAATGATGGGTGAGTCGAATTCGGGCTTCTACATGATTAAGAGAATATCTCTATCAACTGAACTAACGAGATCTATTCGTGAGGGATATATGCAAAAAAATTTCATTTTTCAACGTTGTATAGCTGTATTTTTCTCGCCTATTTGGTTTTTCATAAACACTATAGTACATAAAACAAAAAATTATGTATGGCTATGGGTGTGATCATATGCATATGGGCTTGGTCCCTGTTTGTTTGTATTTTGGCCGTGTCTTGTGAATTTGCTTCCGGCTTGGGTTTTGTACATCATTTGTTTTAATTTGTTTTAATACAAATTTTACCTTCCATATTTTAAGGGTTCAATGGATTGAGTCATGTTAATGGGTCAGGTCTTATAAATAGCCTTTGTCAAGTTAAAAGTTAAGGCTAACTACCAATACATGGGCACAGGGATTAATATTACACCTTCATGAAGTCAAAGTCATGAAGTTTCAATAAATGGATGGACCACTAAACTATTTCTATAAAATGAACTCAGAAGTTTCAATAAATGAATGGACCACTAAACTATTTCTATAAAATGAACTCTACTTTTTGCTTTGTACCACAAAACAAACTATATTACTATAAGGACCCAACATAATTACTATTATATCATAAAAACCTTAGATCATGAAATAAACTTAAGAAAAGATCCTTCAACAAACTATTTAATATTTTTAAAATTTTCAAAATAGATTAATATAGACTTATAGACTTCTTTAGACAAAAAATCTTATATATAAATTAAATTAAACAAAACAGTACCAAAATTAATTTCAATCGAACCGGATAAAAGCATGCAATAACATAAAGATAAAATTAACAATTAAATCACAAAAAAGACTGCCGAACCAGATAACGCTGTGGTAACGCCCTGTAAAAACGCCTGAATACCAGCAAGAACAGGCCAACAAGCCAACAGTTCGAGTCAACTCACAGAAGAAATTGCGAAATTAAAACTAAGGCTGCTTATACTAGTTAGATTCAAGAAAATTCTAGAATCTACACTGTCTGGCTAAATAAAATCTATATTTTTGAGCTTTTGTCGACCAAAGTCTTTTGCCCGAGAGAACTGAAAGTACTAAATAAAGAAAAGAAATTTTTGAATAAGAGCAAGCTGGATGATTTATTTCATAGGAAATATATACATGGATGCACATTTTTTATACATGGATACATTCTCACACGATATTTTACAAAAGGAATCACACTGAAAGAAAACACAAAAGAAAACACACTAGGAAACTATGGCTGAAAGCTGGAATGCTTGATGGTTCTAGACTTGATTGCTCTAAACTTGATGATCTTTTCTTGAGCTGAAGGCCTCCTTTTATAGAGTAATCTGAGAGATGGATCAATGCTTGAGATTACAAATGCGGCATGGATGACTGAGATGTAAGATGCTTTAGAGATAAGGTTTATTGAATTATTGCGAGACACCTTTATATATCTTTAAACTGTTTTCTACTTTAGCTTTTGTCTTTCAAAATCTACTTTCGGTGGATCTTAGCTGTTTTTGGATACTGTTGTGAATCTGCTTTTAGACTTGTTTTTTATCTTGGTACTGTTGGAAAGTTTGTACACTGATGGAAAATCTGTTTTTTCATTGGATGCTCTTTAGACTACTTCTGACATATTGGACAAACTTCTGTTAGTATCGCTATCTAGTGAGATGTCTGGTGAGTTGGTTCCTTCATTTCTATAAGTTATCTCATACTGCTCAATCAACACATTTTCTTCATTTATAATTTCTTCAATCTCTGGAGATATCTCAATCTCTAGAGGGGATCGAATGATATAGGGAATTCTGGCTTTGATGAAAATTTTCATATTTACATTATGGTCTAAAAGTCTGAAACCAGGGTTATAGCTTGGGTTAATCTGTTGATAGGCTTTATAATACATCAAATGGTTAAAAGTGGCTGGTGTAATATTATTATGAAAGTTATTTACAAAATTGATATGTCTTCTCAGGACCTGGACTTCTGTTAGATCAAAATGAATGTAAATTTGATGTTGCCTGAGAATTGTAGATCCATTTTTTACCCATTCTGTAGAAGTGCTGTGGATTTGGAGGAGAATTGGAATTTCTGGCATTAAATTTTGGGTTTTTGCTTTTGTTCGAAAATAATGGCTTAGTTTAATCAGTCAGGAAAGTTAAAAACTTCTAAAACTTCTAAAGGCATATATTTAGGTATGGTAATGCTATTGACCATTCCTAATTCTAAAAGTTTACTTACATAACATCTGGTTGTTCTTATGGAGAAACAGGTTTTTCTGATAATATCAATAGGAGAATAATGTACAATATTTATATCTAACAATACTATGGTGGGTATGTAGTTGCCTATTTGTATGAAATGTAAGAAATAATAATGGTATCGGGCTCCTTTAGGTGGATTGTTGTTTCTGAGGTAATTTTGGATATCAACCCATTCTTTGAAACCATCAAACTTAGCTTCTTCAAGGATAAGATCTTTTATATCGTCAGGGAAGAGCTCAACTTGTTGTCTTAGGATTTCTCTATAAGTTGAAGAGAAGATGGGTTACAGATTAGCATACTTGGTTTGTACTTGCAGAAATTGAACTTTCTGAAGATTTTCATATTCATTAGTCCTTTGTTCAGACATGGTTGGTTCAGCTATGGGGTTTTCTGTTGCATTTTGATATTCTAAGTTTAACTTTTTAAAATGAGATATAAGTGTCTCATGTTCTTGCTGAAGAGTATGATATGCTTTGTTCGATGCTACAAAATACTCACTCAAAGTATTTAAATTCTGATGAGGGTTTTATCAGGGTTATTTCTAAAAAATCAAATATTATTTAAAATAAGTTTTTGGTCAAGAAAAAGATTATGTCTAGCACATAACTGTTGAGCTAGGTTTTGGATAATTAAAAGAGGATTAGAAGTGCCTAGTATAAGGCTATAGCTGTTGTTGTTACTCTTCTCCATTCCTGCAAAATTTAGTAATCAATTAGTAAACGAGACAAAATATTTGCTAAATAATTATCTTTTCCTTTGACATATTCAAATATGGGTTTAAAACCTCTTCCAGTAATACAGTCCATAAAGGTGTGATACCCCTCAGATCCGAGACACGGGTTGATCAGGCCTATGCCCAAACCCGAGGGATATCAGACAATCAATATATAAACGAACACAGATTACAAAATGAATTTAAGAAATAAAAGTTTAAAGCTAAATGAAAACTAAAATATAATCCTTTAATATTAAATACTTAAAATCCAAATCCTCCAATAGTTTAACAACTCGGGAATCCATTTAGTGGACCCCTGATAAGAAAACCAAACTGAACTGTAAAACTAGAAGAAATCCATAACTAAATCATAAAGAGAGATCCAACATCGTCGAAAGAATGAGTGGCCGTCTCTGCTCAGCACGAACAAGCTCAAGCCTGGAACTGACGAACACCTGAAAAATAGGAGTGGGTCAGGCTCACGAATAAGTTCTATCCTACTACAATTCAAACAGAGACTCGATACGCACATACATTCTAACCAACTCAACAATAACTATATAATCCATGTATATATATATATATATCCACACTATGGACTCTCACTGGACTATGATGCGGGTCTCAACCTGAGTAAAAGACAACATACAAAACGCACCTGAGTGAGCATGACTACCAAAGCCTAACAGGGTATACCTCAACCAATATAGCCAACTACGCGTCCTACTGCATATACGCTCCCTAACCGTCAACTCTGAGACTCAAACTCATGTCACGGTACCATAAAAATATATCTAAAATTCGTTCATATCCATCCATAAGAAATCCAGTAAGTCGTTCAGCTTATTCAGCTGCACAGACTTATATATAAGGAGGATTCTGTTTTTATAATCCGTGCCCTTATTCCAAAATAGGTAGGACTTAACAATTTGAGCTAATCCAAACCTAGTAGGCCACCGTCCCATACCGGTGCATACCATCCAATCTATCTAACAGTTGATAGAATACATAGTCAATGCACATAGCAACTGAACCATATTAAGCATAAATAGAAATAAATAGACTAACATGCTTACTCCAGTAACTGATAAATCTAAATAATGAGATGTGTCAATTAATTCCATGTTAAACATAAAATAAATAGATAAGCTATCATACTTATACTAAATCACCAATACATAATTATCTAACACCTGAGAATGCATAAAATCCATTTCCCCGTCCATTACTTCATGACAAGTATAATATCAATTATAGTAATTATCATGCTTATCTACTATTTAACAGTACAAAATTAACCAAATTTTCATTCACAGAGAATGATTACTCCAGGGTTCAGTAATTTTAAAATCCTCTGTACTGAAGTAATAACAGTTTCTATCGAGACTAACTACTGTTCAAGCTATAAACACCTACTGGTTTATTATGCATTAATCCACTCTCTGAAGTTTTAACTTGGCTTAGAACATCTCTAAACACTCCAATACAACTTCTACTTGGACCTAAAAACCCCAAAATCCAACCATCGTAGCCAAAACAATTGCCGAAAAAGAGAAAAACAAAAACCAAACGAAAGAGCCTACTCCCTCAAAGAGGGAGCCTTTTCTTACAAGCTTGGAGCCGGCTCTCCTAAGCTTGGAGCCGGCTCCAAGGCCCCTAGAGCCGGCTCCATGCTTCCACGGAGCCTGCTTTTTGTTCCTGAGAGCCTGCTCTTTAAAAACGGAAGCCGGCTCTCCTCTGTTCCTTCATCTCTTTCATGTCCGGCGACTTTCCGACGAACTGACCTCCACTCCTAAAATTTCTAGGTCTCTAACCTAGGTTCCAGTATGTTCAAGAGGCACTTAAATTCATTATACAATCACCGACATTGACCTAAACATGCACTGTGCACAAAGAGTTTAAACCAAGCAGTTTACCTTTCATGATCACCTACTGTTTAAACAGCTCAACCAGACAAACAGATTAATTTTAGTCTTCCCCAAATGTATTACAAACTAATTAAACTCTTTATACATCAATTTACATGAATTAAAACAAAAGTTACATAAGAAAGAATTTAAAACAAACAATAAACAACTTGTAAACACGTCCAGTTTTAAGCATCTCAAACATAAAATTTAGTTTAATTTTAATCCTTATTTAATCCTGGAGTTGTATTAGTCATGTAAAAAACATGAGCCAAAGGAAAAGAGTTAGGATTAGAACTTGCCTTTAGGTCGCAGTTTGAAACCTTACACCGTTGTCTACCTTAACACTCCGACGAACTATTGTAATCCTCCTCTGTTCTTTCTCTGCCTCCACTGTCGTGAATAAGGTTCTAAAACCCTAGGCATAACTTAATACATATATTTATAGGCCACCCTTAAACCTAAGCCTTAGTGTAAAATGAGAAAGAGAACTAAGTCAACTACAACATGAAGAATAATAAAACAAAACCCTAAATTTCAATTACCCATTTAAGACACTCACACAATTTCACCTATGACCGAAAATACCAAAAATCCAATTAACGTAATACAGAAAAATAAAATACAATTTAATAAGTAATTAGTTCACAAACCACCATTAAATAACAAGTCATCAATTAAAACAAAACAAAATCCAATTAAATAAATAATTAAATAAAACAAGTCATTTAAATAAATTTACAATTAATTCAAACAAACAAATAACTAATTAAATAACTTAAAAATGTAATTAAACAATTAAATAAATACCAGGACTATCCTTTTAAAATTAGGGGTATTACAAAAGGAAATCCATCTTTTTGCAAACATCCTCTATTGCTTTGCTTTGTTTGCAAATTTAACTGTATTATCATAGTCTGTTCTTATAAGAAATTATTTATTAAGGAATATCTAAAATTTTCAATAGAGTTTGTTACTCTTAAAATTTCTAGATCTGTTGATGGAAAAGTAGATTGTGCTTTATTAAAGGTTCCACTAGCATGGTGACAAATTTGTTCTTCTTTTCGATAAGATTCTTTTGTAGGTCTTTGAAGAAGTAAACCTGCCTATCCTTGTATTGATGCATCGGTTTGAATTATTTTGTAACTATTTTCAAGCAAGAGTTGTAAAGGTTCTAACTGGGTAACTAGAGATTTAATTTTCTTAACTAGTTCTATGTCTTGAGTATTAAAATATTTTTGACCATTTTTTCCTAATTTATAGTATAATGGTCTTACTAATTGTCCTAATTTTGGAATAAAATTACGACTATAATTTAATAATCCTAAGAATGCTTGTAATAATTTGGTCTCTTCTAATTTATCAGGAAAATTTAAAATCTTCTGAACAATATGTGATTGTAGTTTTACTTTTCCTTCTTTTATAAATAAGCCTAAGAATTTTATTTCTTGTTTTTCTAATATCATCTTTTTATTACTTATAATGAATTCTTGTGTTATAAATTCGTTTAGTATTATTTTAAGATATTTTCTATGTTCTTCTTTAGTTTGACTGAAGACTAGAATATCATCTATATAAATACAAAAGAATTTTGAATGTTTATTGAATATGGTATCCATTTTTCGTTGAAACTCTTGTGAAGTATTTTTTAATCCAAAAGGTATAACAAACCATTCATAATGTCCTTCAGAACATGTGAATCCTGTCCATTCAATGGATTCATCAGCTATACGGATTTGCCAAAATCCTGATTTGCAGTCAAATTTAGAAAACCATTTTCTATCTTGTATTCGATTTATTAAAACATCTTTAGTAGGAATTTTATAACTGTCATCATAAGTATTATCGTTTAATCTTTTATAATTTGTAACCATAAGAGTTTTTCCTCTCTTTATTTCGATATGATTTCTAACCATAAAAATTGTACTCCTATGTCTACTATTACTTTTTCATATTACCCCGAGTAATAAAAGTTCTCTGATCTATTTTTGGAATTCTTCTTGATCATCTAGGGTATGATGATTATTTTGAGTTTTTATAATTATGAAAGGATTTATTATATTCAATTTTGCTTCGATTTTATTTTTATACCAGTGTTTCTGAGGATTTTCTCCTAAAATTTCAGTGGTTTCAGTTAGTCTTAAAAGATTATCTATGTTTAATTTAGGATTTTTATATATAGCTTTATTATTAAGGACAATCTTTGGTTCATCTAGATGACTGAGAAACATTAATACTTCAGAAATATCTTCTAAAAATTCGGTTACATCAAATAAGTTTTTTGTAGTTTCTTTTATCATAGGTAAAATATTAACATACGTACTAACTCCTTTTTTCTTTCTGAGGAATACAAGGAGGGTTGGATGGAATTAAGGTTCCATTCTTAAAAAACTGTAAACCCATAGGGGTATACATGAAACCTGCAGTGAGTGAATTTATTAAATTTAATCCTAAAATAAAATCATAAGTATTAGGAATATTATTAACTACATAAGTTTGTGGTAAAATAAACTTTTCGTTGTTAATTAATATAGGTATATTTTAAACATAATGAGTTATAGGGAGTTTTTGATTATTATATTAACTCATATTAACATTATAGTTTAATTTTATTAATGATTCTTCTGGTACTAAATGCTTTTGAATTATACTTTTAGATACTCCAGTATCTAACATAGCTAAGGTTTAAACTAGTTTTTCTTTAAACTCTAATGTTACCTGGAATTAGACTAGACTAGATGATTTATATATTGAATTTATAGATTCGACTAGAGTATCTTCTTACTTCCCTTCATATTTTGAGTAACAGTCATAATATAATAAAGTTTTACAATGGTCTCTACAATAATGACCTTCTTTAATAAATGCATTACATTCTTTATAGTCAAAAGATGAGAAATTGTAATACCCCTAATTTTAAAAAGGATATAAGTGAAATTTAATTATTTTATTTTATTGTATTTTAGGTGATTACGTGGTTATGTGTTTATATGGTTTTATGTTATATGTTTAAGTGAATTAATTGTTTAAATTGTAAGTGTGTGCTTAAGTGTTTTGTTTAAATTAAGTATTGTATGAAATTATTTGTTATTTGATTTTGATGATGTATTTGTTTAATTATAATTTTATTTGCTAAATTAACATGTGTATTTTATTTTATTTTATTTTATTTTTAGTTTAAAAATGATGAATGTGGATAGTAGTAATGGATCAATAGTATGTCTCATGGACTACTTGAATAGGGGTTGCTTATGGATACGGATAATTACGCATACATGGTTGGTTGTATATATACTTGAGTATATATATTTAAAAGGATAGAGTATTATTATTATTATTATTATTATTAATTATTTATTTTAATGATAATAATAATAATTTTATGTTAGTAAGATATATATATGTATATAATTATAAATTATATGTATATATTAGGTTATCACGAATAGGACTATATATGTATATGTAGCTATATTTTATTTTATTTTCTTTTCTTTTAGGATTAGCCGACTTAGTATTGGGTTGGGATTAGGGTTGGTTTAAACCTATATATATATATATATATAGTGTTGTCTGTCTTAGGGTTCATAAAACCCTATTCATGCCACCTTATAAACGAGAGTGGTAGTAGAGAATTAAGAGAGAGAACAGAGAGAGAGAAGAGAAACTGAGAGACAAAAGAGAGGGTTTAAGCCAAATAATTAGGCCGGACCAAGGAGGAAGGTTGAGGGTTGTTCGAGGGTTAGATCAAGAGCAGAGGAGTCTTTGACGGCAGTCACAATCGTCGGAAAAACTAGAAAGAAGAAGTTAAGGTTTTAATTCGAAACCTAGAGGCAAGTTCTATTTCTTATTCTTTCCCTTTGACCTATGTTTTGTGCATGCCTAAATAATCTCCAAGGTTAAATCAGACTTTAAAAACGGTTATTGTATGCATGTTAATTCAGACATTAAACTATATTTTTTTCTTGATTAATTGAAATTAATATCTTGTGTAAATTGTTTCATATTATATTTTGATTCTTGTAAACAATGCGTATTGGGTTTATTTGTTTTTCCTGGATGATTTGTGACATAGTTGGACATCTAGAGACTGTAAATAAGGCTTACAGAGGGATTTTAACATTATCGGAGATGAAGACGATGATGGGAAGCAGGGACAGAACCGGCTATGAAGGGGATCGAGCAGGCTCCCTAAGTATTTTTGCCTGCGGCTCTCTGTGAGAGAGAGAGCCGGCTACATGGATTGAGGGAGCAGGCTCCCTAAGGCACAGAGCCGGCTCCCAAGGGTGGGAGCCGGCTCCTTTTGTGGGGAGCTTGCTCTCCAATTTTTAAGAGAAAGCTCTCTTACTAAAGGTGCTTCTTTCTGGCAGGTTGTTCCAAAGAGTTCTTCCTCTTCTATTTGGAAGTCTTTATTGTCAATCAGAGAGGTTATCAGAAGTAATAACAGATTTTAAATTGGCAATGGTAATAATATTAAGATCTTTCTTGATCCATGGTGTAATGGGAATTTCTTATCAACATTTTACAGTCATAGGGTGCTGAATCGACTCAGTAGGGATAAATAGAAAAGCATTGGAGATTTTATTGATGAAGACCAATGGAATGTGGATTTGATTCCAGTGGATATGCACCAGTTTTTTTTCCAGTATAATATTCAAGGGGGTGAAGATAAATTTTATTGGCACGATTCTCATTTTACTTTTAAATCTGCTTGGAATGCCTATAGGATTAAAAGTCAAGAGGTTTTCTGGTTTAATCTTTGCTGGAATGGTGGAAGGCCCAGGTGGTCTACCTATGTTGTTTTGGTTTTGTAAAATGCTGTCATTACTAATACATACTTGTAGCAGAAAGGTTTCTCTTTGGCTTCTAAATGCGTGCTGTGTTGTTAGAATATTGAGAGTGGTGATCACCTCTTTTGCTGTTGTGAATTTTCCTGGAAGGTTTGGATGAGCTTGGCAGATATTTGTCATTAGACTTTACAACCTTTTGATTCAATCCAAGAGTTGGCTTTGGACTGTGCTCTGAAATTTAAAGTGAAATCCATAAGGACAAAGTTTTGTAGGATGATTTTCACTGCAACTTTATATCATTTATGAAAGGAAAGGAATGCCAGATTGCATAATGAATTTTATACCTCTCCAAATGAATTAGCTAAGTGTATTTTGTGGGAAACTATGAATATCTTGGGGGTTTGTCTCCAAGATGTTATTTCTGTTTTCCACTAGGATATGTTTAGTTGTGAGCTTGCCTATTTTGG
>JAOTQH010274011.1:0-10541 GCA_025631255.1 Cornus kousa
ATTCATGGCTCCTTCCTCTCTCTCTCTAAGTTTTCTATTTCTCTCTCTATATCTATCTATATACCATATACACCAATGTTTAAAATTTAGATTTGGGAGGTTTCGAGTGAGAATTTGAAGAAGAGCAAGAAAAGATAATTGGTCTATACATCAAGGGCCTTCTTTTGAAACCATTTTTGCTAGGGCTAGTAGGAATTTCAAATTTGGGGTTAGACATAGGGCTTGTTTGGCTAGCTAAGGGCATGTTTGGGTTTACAGAATTGAGGCAGGGATTCCTAATGTTCTGTATTTTGCCTTTTGTTAAGTAATCTTCCTTTGATTCTTTACTTGGCTATATTAAATGCAAGGTTATGAATGGAATGAAATAATTTATTTTTTTATTAAAAAAAAAAAGGTTATGAATGAAATGATAATTGAAGAAAATGTGATGAAATCATACTAGCATTGATGTATAAAATGTTTCCATTCCTTGCTAATGAAGTGTTGTTATTGAATAATTGAAGAATTGCTTAATTATGCCAAAGTGCTAGCATGATTTTGTTGATATGATTTACATAGGAAGCATGCTTGTTATTAAAGTATTAAGAATGCTATATTTGTGCTTAAATTGTAAGGAATTCCATGTTTGTGCTTGAATTCTAAAGAATGTTATGCTTATGCTATGGTTATCAAAGATATGAAGTTGAAAGTTAATTGGATGTAATTGAATCATATGCATGGCATGGTAGGAAAGATTTAATGAAAGGGATATTAGGCCATCTTAGAATGGTGAGGAAAGTGAATAAGATTTAACAAGCTAGCCATCTTAGGATGAGCGAAAACGAGAAAATTTCATAAATGGACCAGGTATCATAATCTCGGCGCTGACTTGACCTAGAGGGAGCGTAGTCCGGTGTAGGACGTGAAAAAGTTGATACTAGGCCCCAAAAGGCCAAGTGTCTAGGGATAGTGTCAATCCTAGCTCCGTAAAGGTTGTTAGCGTAGGTGGGAATTTAGGCAGTAAAGGCCAAGTTTGGAGTCGGTTGAGACTAAAGATGGGAAATTATAGGACATTGCATTGCATTCTATACATACTTGTATTGAAATGCCTAAACACCATTGTTAAGATTGATTTGTAAATTAGATGTTATTAAATCCCCAAATATGATCCTGACTTTCTTTTATCTTATATGTGTGATGTGTGGTTTAAAGGAGTCCATAGTTGGCGCCTTAGGCATCTTCTACTGAGCCTCCATGCTCACCCCTTCCTTCAATATTTTTCCAGTTATGGTGGCGTTGTTGTTGATGACAAACCCTCATATATGTAGTTAGGGTTAACAAAATCTTACTTTCATTATTTTTGTATCAAATGTATAGTTGATGTAAATCCTTGTAAAGCATTGGAATTGTGACCGAAAGGGTCTAAACTTGTATCTTTATTCTATCGGATTATGTTTTAAAGTAAATAATGTAACTCAAAGGTTTTAAATGGATGTCTTGCTTTCATTTTCCATACTTATGCGTGTTTGATTGTATAAGTATCTAAATTGATGAGTTATGTTGTCAAATGCATGCTAGTGAGTTGGGACAGGGGGTCAAAAATGACCAAAGAATGTCCTAGAATAAAGTTGGAAACAAGGACGGGACAAGAAAGGACAAGGATCCCATTTCTATGATAGGTAGAACACTCTAAGTAGGCGGACGAGCGCTCGTCTAGCAAGGCCTGCGCGCGTAGGGAGGGGCTGGGGTGCCCTACGAGCACTCATAGGGCACTGGACGAGCGCTTGTAATTAGGGGTTAGGTATTATTTTTTTGAGGTGTTTTTTATGGCTCGAAAACTCCTCGTGTGGGTCCTACAGGGTATTTGAGAGGTTAGGATTCCCACGGCCCCACCGGGAAACGAGTGGAATGGCCAGAAATGACATTCTTACCCTTTTTAGCCCTAAAACGGGTGACCTTATACCAATTCATTTTTTCTTCAATTCTAATTGACCCTAAGTGACCACACATGGCCTAGTAGACCGTTATAAGGTCTCCAATGCAATGAACGATACAAAAAGACCGATTTACCTTTGTATCCCTAAGTGACCCGAATGGCAATCGATGCCGGTTCCTTTATTCATAAGCACTCTAAAATGATTAGAAATGACTTCTAATACTTCATTTAGACTTCCAATGCCGGGTGCAGTTGCAGATCATATAGACTATTTTACCCTTAGTGTTCTCAGGTTGGATTGGGTCTGGTCAGGTTGGGACCTTCTTGTAGATCTTTCGCCCGAGCCGGGGTTGGACTCCACTAGTGGCTGAGAGAAAGTGCGCAGCACCTTGTATTTGGGTCACTACAGATTTATTATCAGAGTGTGGTTCAAAAACCTTTCGGATGATGGGCAGTGCTTACTAAGATAGGGTAAAAGTTTGACTTGCATTGAATACATGTTTTGTGCTTAAATGTTTATGATTTTGAGAAACATGCTAACTTAATCAGTGCTTAGGTGTTTAAATGACGGTATATGTTAAATGCATGGCTATGTGAATGAAAGGATGACTTGATTCATGAAAATAACTAGTTGTTTAACGCAGGATCTTCGTACTACGTGTTTATATGTTAAGTTGTTTATTAATGACAAAAGCATGTTATTTGTGATTAAATGGCAAGTAGTGAGCATACTTTATGCAAACATGTTATGTATGGGAAGATAGTGAATATTAAACTGATGTTTAATTTCATATGATGATTTAATGATTACGAAATTTAATTAAATGTGATAGGACACGATTGTGTCAAGTTGTATATCCCTGATATAGTATGCAGACATGTGTGGATAGATATATGTATTTATAAATATATACGTGTATGCGGTTGAGCATGTGGTAGACACTACAACGGTAAGGTGCTTGATGGTATGTAACTTACCGTGTGGGCTATGATTTGAGTAGACAGGGAACTCAATCGCTCCAATGGTTATTTGGGGTGCTAGATCTTATCGAATGAATGGCATAGGTTTCTTGCTTGTGGATTGAGCTATTGGGTGCGTGGCTATTCCAATATTCTCATTATTTTTATAGTGTGATGCTTGGGGCATGACTTTAGAATGATTACATGTCGCATAGTACGGTGTCCAGGGTGATGTGTGTGAACTTCATATGTTAGCGTATGGGGTTTTGTGACTGTGAAGGTTAGGCATATAATGTTCGATCTTCAGAAGGGATGTGTGATTTTAAGAATTCAGTGTATGTGAATTAGGTCATGATTTGGGGTGGCAGTTCTCTTCGAGCCTGTTTGTGGTAAGTATAATAGAGATTGGGAAAGTTGGGAGTATGGTATAAGGATGTATGTTTCGAGTACTTTGGTACGGTCTGACGAGATATGTTGGCTATAGTTGGTAGGAGGAATTATCAGTTCCTAATAGGTATAGACTAACCTAAGTGTTGTATGGGATCATACCGGTGCCGGGTGACAGACTAATTGATAAGACTCATTTAGTGGTCTTGTAAGAGTTTATTCTAAAGATTGATTGGTTGAAGGGTGGTTTTCATTTTAGAAAGCTACAGGGATGTGTTAAGGATGTTTTAACTGTTGGTAAGTTAATTGTATGGTACGGTTATCGAGAGAGCCTTGAGGTTGTGTGTAGTGATTAATTTTAGCTTGGCTATGCGGAATTGCATAAGACACGTAGTATGTGGTTGTTGAAATGTCTGGTTGTTTATGAGTGAGGTAAGGGATGGTAGGTACTATGTTACTATGTAAATCATGTTTTAGAATTTAAAAGTTGTGAACTGGAGTCGTATTCTAGATGTGTTTGGAGTATCAGAAGGTAGTACTAGTGGTTGAGGATCCAAAATAATAGATTATTGAATTAAGTGATTTGGGGCAAGGATGACCTCGTAGGTTTAGCAAGTGGCCCCATTTGATCTTTTGTCAGGGCCAATAATGTTCTAAGGAACGGTGAGGAGAAAAGGTGATGGTGTTTGTATATACTCTCGCATAGTGTTTGTATCATCTTAGTGATACTAAGGAGAACGTAATCTTGTGAAAGCTCATTAATTCGAGTTTATAATTCGGGAAGAATGTTGATAGAGGTGATAAGACGTGAGGTTCTTATATTGTGTAGAAGGACGGTTGAGAATATAATCTGAATGTCTGGCTAAATTAAGTGGTTGCTTATTGGCCTTAGTCAAGCATGAGGTTGGTTATATGTCAGTCGGGATGATGGTAGACTATTTCATCTTTTAGAGCCCGGAGGGCGGTATTGCCATATGGGCACATCATTCTTATGATGGGTTAGTGGGTTGCTATGACTGAGGTCGTAAGACTTGTGTACACAGTGTTCATGGTTTTCTCGTCTGGGGAGGTAGAGATGAAATAAATGTCGAGGTGTCATTTTATGGCATAGAAGTTACCATTTGGGGAAAATTGTTTCTGAGTAGAATGGGATGCGGTGTCCAGCAGGTAGTAATCGTCCTTAATCTTAAAGTGCTACAAGCAATGATAATCTTGTTTAGTAGTCTTGTGGCGAATGGTATTCTAGCACTTAGCGTGCAGATGTTGTGTATTAGATTTGTTTTATCTAGCATGGGTATTGCGGTATTGCATATACGAGGTTTTGGTGTTAAGATTCCTAGGTGTCTTCCAATAGGCATTGATAGTGCGAGATGGTTGATTAGTGGCGAGATCGCCTAGATTTGAGTCCGTAGTTGCATTCGGGTATCTTATTTAGTTCTCTTCCTTATGTGTGACAGTGTATTAGGTATGCCCATATTCAGTTGTCAGTCCCTTATGAGAGCAGGATTTGTTAGCCTTTTTTTTTTAGCTGGTCTTAAAAAGGACATTAACGACACAAGTGTCGTTTCTCCATTTAGGAGTTGTGCACAGCCACAGATGGGTGGGTTTGTGGTAGTTTATCTCTATTGTAAGAGGTATCCGGTAAAAGTTGGATTTGACTTACTTCCACGAAGGGAGGTGAAGTCTCTAGGTTTAATAGTGTCTGATTTAAGGGTGGTTTTAACCAGTGAGGTGTGAGGCATGAGTTACCGAGTTATAATTGTATGCTTCTATTGTCTATTGTAAGCGATGATGGCTAGGGGATGTGTTGTGAATGGTAAGTTCAAGGATGATTAAGTGATGTGATATGGGTCGTGTACCCGGATGCGTTCATAGAAGTTTGGTTTAGGGAGTACTTTGAGGACAGGTGTCGGTATAGTCTTAGGACTATGTAATTGGAGGTTTGAATGTGGGATTCTCTTCAGGAGTATTTATGATGATTGATTCTAGGTTTGAGATTCCAGGCACAAGATAGTCTTATGAGGTGTTTTGATGAGTAAGTGTTGGATCGAATGATGTTATGGAGTTCTTCTTTAGTACGAGTTGTTAACAGTGGACTGGAAGGCTTCTACGGTAATTGGTATTGGGTTGTTTTTAACTCATTGTGAGTTATATGATTAAGGTATAATTGAAATTTTTAGGACAAGATATAAGATAGTATAGCTATTGAGGTTCCTTAAAGCGATGAATGGATAGTGAGTGAATCTCATGGTTGTCTTATGGTTGTGTGAGACTGTATTTGAGGTTTGGACCTAAGGTCGGGAACGACATTAGTGTTAAGGTCGGATTGATGACGAGAGTGGCCTAGACAACCATTTCTCTGGAATCAATCCCTCTTTAACACGATGTCGGGTCAAAGGTTAATGATTATTATGAACGATTAGTGACAATGAGAGCATGGTATGGCGCGTTATGTAAGTGTAAGTGTGACGATATGATTTGGTTTAAAAGAGACTTTTAATTAGTGCCAATAATGTTTTTATAGATTTATGTTAATTGTCTTGGATGACGACGCGCTTTAGACAAGACTCCGTGTCCAATGAAGTTAATGGATCGATCATTTGATTATTGAGATTATGTTTTAGGGATTTGTATCCTGAGTACGTGATAGTACATTTTGTGGTTTGTGTGACTCGTGCTTATGCTATCATTGAAAGATTTTCTATTTACCCATTTTGAGAGATGTTAAGGATAATAAAACTAGAGGTTGTGATTGTTAATCACTTGTATGGTTATGTGATGGTGTAGCTACGCATTAGGTAGCATGGGAGTGGTTGTCGGGAATGTATTGACCTAGATTTGGGACTTGATAGGTAGTAGTTAGGATTCCTTTGTCTCGAGTTTCGTGTATCCTTTAAAGGATGAATTGAGGTTGGATGTCGTTATTCTAGCGACCGTTTCTTTGTGGTCTAGTGACTATTTCTTTGTGGGCTTCAGAGCCTTGTGTAAATGTGCAGGGTGTGTTGGTGGTAGGGTGTCGTGTGATGAGTACACAGATAGGGTGGTGAGCATTGTATTGTTGGGGGCAATGGTGTGTGATTGCTTATTGACATCCAGTGTTAAAGGAAATAAGGTTGTGAGCTCATAATCCTAACAAGTTTTATGAAGTATTTTTAGGGAAAGGGAATGGTTGTAGGCCTCCTTCTTAAGAAGGGTAGATTTTGTGGATGAAATCTCTTATACGAAATCTCTTTAAGAAGGGTAGATTGTAATGTCCCAGAATTTTTTGGATTTTTTTGAATTTTTATTTTATTTCTTTTTTGTGCCTTGTTTTACGTGATACGCGAGCCATTTTGGTCATTTTCTTGAGCCGAGGGTTTTAGAAGTGTATTTTAATTATTTAAATCAATTAGAGGTGACGGGATTGATTTTATAATCTTTTAGAAGTTGGAATGATTTCTGGGCTCAGAAGCCTCTCCTGGTTCTCTCATTGTAAGTGAGGGGCATTGTAGATATTTTACACACATATACATATATCTATATCTCTACATTAGAGGAGATATTTTGGGCATTTTATTGGAATTAAAATAGAAGTGCAAGGGCAAGATGGTAATTGGACCATAAGTAAGTAAACATAGGATGTTGACACTTGGCAAGAGGAGGGCCACACAAGCTTTGGAATACTTGGCAACCCCCCCTCCACTTTCTTGTCATTCTCGGCTCCTTCCTCTCTCTCTCTCTAAGTTTTCTATTTTTCTCTCCATATCTATCTATATACCATAAACACTAATTTAAAATTTTAGATTTAGGAGGTTTAGAGTGAGAATTTGAGGAAGAGCAAGAAGGGAGAATTAATCTATACATCAAGGGCCTTCTTTTGAGACTATTGTTTCTAGGGATTGGAGGGATTTTGAATTTGGGGTTAGCCTTAGGGCTTATTTGGCTAGCCAAGGACATATGTTAGGTGCACACAATTGAGGTAGGGATTCCTAATGTTCTATACTTTGCCTATTGTTCAATAATCTTCCATTGATTCTTTACTTGGCTATATTGAATGCAAAGTTATGAATGAAATGATAATTAATGAAGATATGACGAAAACATGCTAGTATTGATGTATAAAATGTTTCCTTTCCTTGCTAATGAAGTGTTGTTATTGATTAATTGAAGAATTACTTAATTGTGCCAAGGTGCTAGCATGATTTTGTTGTTATGATTTACATGGGAAGCATACTTGTTATTGAAGTATTGAGAATGTTATACTTGTGCTTAAATGGTAAAGAATGACATGCTTGTACTTTAATTATAGAAAATGATATGCTTATGCCATGGTTTTCAAAGATATGAAATTAAAAGTTAATTGGATGCAATTGAATCATATGCATGACATGGTGGGAAATATGTAATGAGAGGGATATTCGGCCATCTTAGAATGGTGAGGAAATTGAATAAGATTTGACAAGCTAGCCATCTTAGGATGGGTGAAAAAGAGGAAATTTTAGATTTGGACCGGGTGTTGCAAGCCCGGTGCTAACTTAACCTAAAAGGGGCACGGTCTGATCTAGGACGTGAAAAAGTTGATACTAGGCAAAAGACCAAGAGGCCAGGGATACTATCAATCCCAGCTCGGTAAAGTCGGTTAGCGTAGGTGGGAATTAGGGCAGGTAGAGGCCAAATTTGGAGTCGGTTAAGACTAAGGTTAGGAAAATATAAGACATTGCATTGCATTCTATGCATACTTGTATTGAAATACCTAAACACCATTGTTGAGATAGATTTGTAAATTAGATGTTATAAAATCCCCAAGTATGATCCCAGCCTTCTTTTATCCCATATCTATGATGTGTGGCTCAAGGGAGTCCAAAGTAGGCGCTTTAGACATCTTTTACTGAGCTTCTGTGCTCACCCCTTCCTTTAACATTTTTCAGGTCATGACGGCGACGTGGTTGATAACAAACCCTCATATGCATAGTTAGGGTTGATAGAAGCTTACTTTTATCATTTTTGTATCAAATGTACAGTTGATGTAAATCCTTGTAAAACACTGAAATTGTGACTGGAAAGGTCTAAACTTGTATCTTTATTCCATCGGACTATGTTTTAATGTAAATTATGTAATTCAAAGTTTTTAAATGGTTGCCTTGCTTTTATGTTCCATACTTATGGATGTTTGATTATATAAGTATCTAAATTGATGAGTTATGTTGTCAAATGCATGCTAGTGAGTTGGGAAAGGGGCAAGGTGGTAAAAAATGATCAAGGAATGTCTGGGAATGGAATCGGAAGCAAGGATGAGACAAGAAAGGGTAAGGAGCCCATTTTTAGGGCAGGTCAAGTGCTCAATGCAGGCGAACGAGCGCTCATCTGGTAAGTCCTGCTTGTGCAAGGAGGGGCTAGGGCGCCCTACAAGCGCTCATAGGACGAGTGCTCGTAATTAAGGGTTAGGTACTATTTTTTTTAAGGTATTTGCGATGGCTCTGAAACTCCTTATGTAGGTCCTACAGGGTATTTTAGGGGTTAGGATTCCCACGGCCCAGCCGGGAAACGAACGGGGTGGCTGGATATGAAATTCTTACCCTTTTTAGCCCTAAAACGAGTGACCTTGAACCAATTCATTTTTCATCAATTCTAGTTGACCTTAAATGACCTCACATGGCCTCAAAAACAATTATAAAGTCCACAATGTAATGAACAGTCCAAAAAGACCAATTTACCCTTGTAACCCTAAGTGACCCGAATGGTGATTAATGTCGGTTCCTTCATTTGTAAGCATTCTAAAGTGATTAAATTAAGCTGTGCAATTGGGTTCCCATGAAAAAATTATTGGTGGTCAAATTAAGCTCTGCAATTTGGTTCAGAAGACTGGATTGTTAGTTTCTAATGCCTTTTCTGCTAATGATTTATTCATCATTGTGAAGGTAGATATTTAAACTTCAAAGATAATTGATGAGGTGGTTAAGAGGTTTCATGAGGTGTTTGGTCTTGCTGTGAACAAAGATAAAAGCTCAATGATTTCCTCAAAGGCTGTTAGAGGGAAGAGAAGAGTCTTACCGGTTCTTCAAATGAAAAATGAAGCTTTTTCCAATTAAATATCTTGGAATTACTCTGGCAAATAGAGCTTTGAAGTCTGTAGATTGCAAGGGATTATTTGATAAAGTCAATGCCAGGCTTGATCATTAGAATATAATCAATTTGTCTTTGGCAGGTAGGATAGAGCTTATTAGATCAATTATTTATTCTTTCGTGTATTATTGGGTTTTTGGATTTAAAATCCCATGGGGTTGTATCATTGCTTTGGAAGAAAAGTTTAAATACTTTTTGTGGAGTGGGAAATTGGATTCAAGAAAGATGTCTCAACTCAAATGGAGCCAAGTCACATTGCCTTATGCAGAAGGAGGTTTCAATCTTGGAAGAATTTCTCATATTGATTTTGCTGCAAAAGTTTCTATGTGTTGGAATTTTCTGAAGAACAAGGAGACTCTGTGGGTGCAGTGGATGCATGCTCGATATTTACAACATAATAATTTCAAGATGGTTGTCCCAAGGGTTTAAGATTCAAGTATCTAGAAGCAACTTCTGGATACTAGGGATTTCATTCAAGAAAATGTGTTGTACAAAATTGGAAATGGTGTTTCTTTTAACATGTTATTTGACCCTTGGTGTGCAGGTTTGTCTTTGGTCCAAAGATTTGGTGCCAATATGTTTAGAAAATTTGATAAACAAGCTACTGCAGGAGCTCTTATTGTTGATGGTGGGTGGTTGTTTCCTCCTTTCTTTCCAAAGGAGCCTGTTGAATTCATTGTTAATATAACTTTGAAGGCTGGAGATTATGTAATGAGGAATGCTAAAAACAGTCACTTTGAGTGACTATCCTTTCACAGTCACTCTTCTCATTGGCTATTTAAAGTCTCATTAATTACTCTTCTTCTATAACCTACTTTAAAGACAAAACTCACATTTTAAAGATAAAACTACCCTTTAAATCATTTTTCATTACGTTTCTTGTATCTCTTCCCTCAATCCAATATATAGATATATATATATATATATTACCGCCTTTATTTCTTTCCTTTTTATTTCAATTGTCACCACTAAGTTATTTTTTCCTTCCTTTTTTTCTTTATTTCCTTTTTTTTTTCAGAATTATTACCATTAGCCTTTTTTCCGTCCTTCCTTTCATTTTTTTTTTTTTTTGTAAATTTTTTTATCTAAATTTTTTGGTTTAATAACAAATTTAGTGAACATTCCCCTATTCTTAATTCTTTTTTTTTTTATAAATTTGGTGAACATTCTCCTATTC
>JAOTQH010274022.1:0-10541 GCA_025631255.1 Cornus kousa
TGTATTTTTTATAAATAGTGACTACACAATATATTTTTTATTTAATGAATTTTTTTATTATTATTTTTTTCCAAAAAAAGGAGCTCTAAATAACCTATTTTTAGGTTTTTTTTAAAAAAAAAAATCTGCCAAACAGGCACTGTTTGGCGCACTATTGCACTACTGTTACAATGTGGCAAAAGAAAGGCAGCCCAAACGGCGCCGTTTTGGGCCCATAAAAGACAAAAAAATAAATACCACGATCGCGGGCCGACTCGCGGAATATCGCGAGCCGGCCCGCAAGCCTCAAATGGAGCCCACCATTTTCAAGAGGTCGCTGGAGTGACCCAAAGCAGGTTTTGCTCGCGGAAAGTGGGTTTAAAGAGTGGGCTGCGGATGCTCTTAATGCACAGCTTTTTAAAATTTGACATGGGTTAGTTCATTGTATAATAATGAGTCCTGATGGGAGAAGGGGTATTGAAAAAAGAGATGGGTAATGGACTCAGCTACTGAAAGGCAGAGGATTCACACATTAGAGGTGATAGGTAGACATATCAGGGGTAGGTAATATTGGAATGAGTTTTGATCATAATGGTATAAATTGGGTTGATCCAATTTAATCTGACTCGATTTAAATTAAGATTGGGTTGATGCTGAGCTGAGTTGGGCCAACCTAATTTACAAACCTAATGCTCCAACTCTGGCCCTCACACCAGACTTGCCTACCACGTGGGCTACAAGGCACATCCCTTATGAATAATTTAATTAGAGAGAGAAAGACATAGCAGAGAACCAGGTTTGGGATTGGGAGTGCGGGGTAAGAGAGAGAACTCGTCTAAGGCATCGTTTGCTGTGCCGTTGATTAGTTGTTTTATTTTTTATTTTTTTATAAATTGATGCAATGACCGAGATTTCATTTTTTTTTTAATTGACATGGCCAAATCTGGCCGTTGGATAAGAGGAGCCGGATCCTTGACTCAGATGGCAAATCTTTAAAAGACTGACAGTCGTATGCTACACTTGATTGACGTCTTCGAGAGTAAGGCCCTGTTTACTAACAGGAATGATTCCTGATTTTTACTATCAATTAATGAAATTGAGAATCAAAATTAAAAATTATGTTTAATAATACACTTTCACTTTTTTGTTTTAAGAAATTACTTTCTGATTTTGTTAAGAGGAGAGAAAGTGAGAAATCCTCACTTTCTTGTTTTCTCCACTGTAACAGAGGAATTACTTCCGCTACTGTAGCGGAACTTAACCAACGCTCTGCCACTGTCGTTTATAACAATATCCACCACTACTGTCTCTCTCCCATGTACCACCACGATGGCCAGCAGATGGGCAACTCCGGGGAGGATGATTCGCCGATCGGCATCGCCGGTGACCACCATATCTGATGGGACTTAGGTAAGTTACTCAAATCTGAAATTTCTCTCTGTCTCATCCTCAGGACAAAATCCCCTCTTCCTCCCTCTGTTTTTGCACCAATCTACCAACCCAGAAATCATGCCCACTGCCATCACAAGCCGGAACCGAACCGCTGCCCATAGCTCTTCTCTCACAGCCATCCCAACGCCGTCGAACCGCTGCACCACTGTCGGCGTCCGCCGTCGAACCACTGCCAGCGATTTGCTGAACCGAACCGCTGCTCGCCGCTGCACCGCTACATCGTTCATAGCCGTCGCTGGATCTTCTTCACTGTCCATAACCACGTGTATGGGTTTTGAACTTTGATCTTGTAGTGCAGAGAGAGAGAGGGAGGGGGGGCAAGCTGAAGCGAGATTGAAGAGGGGAATTGCAGAAGCGAGATTGAAGAGGGGAATTGCAGAAGCGAGATTGAAGAGGGGAATTGCAGAAGATGATATATATATATATATATATATATATTATACACAGAGAGAAGAGATTATTGTAGGGCAAGTTGAGGCGAGATTGGGGGAATTACAGAGAGGAGAGAGAAGAGATTATTATAGGGCAAGTTGAGGCGAGATTTAGGGGAATTGCTATTAGAAAACAAAATCATATACTATATATATATATATATATATATATATTAGAAAACAAAATTAAAATTATAATTATTAAACTTGTTTTCTAATTTCTTATTTTAAAAATATTGAAAGCATAAAATATTACTAAACATCATTCTACTTTATATTTCAGCTTCAGGAATGAAAATTATGATTTTATTTTTTGAGAAAGTAAAAATAAGAAAGTGAAAGCCTTAGTAAACGGGCCCTAATGTTTTCACTTTCTTAATTTTGCTTTATGCAAAAGTAAAATCATAATTTTTATTTTTGAAGCTGAAATATCAAGTATAATCTCTTTCAATATTTCCAAAGTAAGAAATTAAAAAACAATTACAATAATTATAATTTTTATTTTTATTTTGATTGTACAAAATTTCTTCAATCCTTCTCTCATTTATGTAACTGTCAGAATTGAACCCAATTCAGTATGCCCACCACACCCAAAACCTCCATTACCATCACCTAAACCAATTTTCACCAAACAAAACCCAACCAACAAAACACAGAGACACTGCAACCCTTAAAAATAAAAACAAGTGCAAACACCACCACCTCCACCCAAAATTTCCATCACCATGCCACCACCCATCACCGCTTACTGTAAAACTCAAACCATCGACACCCTAGCCGCCACTGCAACCTAATCGCAGAGAACCCAAGTCCCAATCCCAGGAACAAAAACCAAACCCCTTTGGTGTGAAGTCATTGGCTTATAAATAGAAGTTGAAGCAATTTGGTCCACGCCTAACAAGAAGGTTTTTATTGTGTCACACCATAATTCTTGTCAGGTCTTGCAAGAAAATAAGAAAGAACTATCCAATTGCGATTTATTTAATTCAATACAAGATACACAGTTTCATATGTAGCATATGTGATATCTCATAAGCCATTCAAGAAAAGCATGATGTGTTCTTCTAAAAAACAGATCACTTATAGCTTCTCCAGCGGACTCTTCAAAGCCCAAATTGGAGAGCAATTGGCCTTTCTAGGCCACAGCGGGCTCGCTTAATGCGAACGGGCCCACAGGCGCTCGTAGGCCTGCTCCCACGACGTTGTTTGAGGCTGGGAAAAAAAACAAGAAAAAAAAAAAATTAAACTGCAGCCCATATTTTTTCAAAACTAAAGAGAACTTTAAGGGCTTGTTGGCTGGTCCCAAACCCCGAAAACTAGTTTTTCACTTTTTTTTTTTTTAATCATTAAATAAATAATATAGTCGTTAGGAACTGTTTGGGTGTTTGGCTGGTCCCTAAACCCCAAAAACTACTTTTTCACATTTTTTTGGTCTAATTTTTTTTTTAAATCCTTAAATAAATAATATAGTCCTTAGGCTCTGTTTGGGTGACCCAAATAGTGCCTAAAGACTATATTAGCCAACAAAATAATATAAAATATACATTTTTTTTTTTTTTTTTACCTAAAAAACAATCATTTATTTATTTATTATTTTCCCCCCTCTTTTAAATATGCCAATGTATATATATTTTTAAAAGAAAAGGTAAAAATAATAATAAATAATAATAAAAAACTTTTCAATTCTATAAATACCCCCACTCATTTCTAATCCGAAAATTTATAATTTCATAATCAGTATTCTATTACAGAAAAGTTTATAACTTCTTCAAAGCATAATAAATAAATAAAAACCTAAAAAACAGAATTTAAACGTTTTCATCATCAAAGTGGTTCCACAAATGTTCAATCAAATCTTTCCTAAATTGTGCATTTGTCTCTTGGTTGCGAATCTGGAATCGGTGAATGTAGATTTGTGCTTCTAAAATCGAGGGTTCTTAACTAAAAGTTGGAATCGAGATTGTATCGTCTAGTGGCCGAGTCCATCTTTCTAAATTGGTGTGCCGCTCATCTTTGGCAATCATGTTGTGAAGGATGATGCACGTTTTCATTATGATGCACAAATTTTCTCTCTTCCAAAACTTGACTGGATTGCCCACTTGATCTATAAAACCCCAAAAGCTCGTTCCACATCCTTCCTGCAGGCCTCTTATTTTTTAGCAAATAATCTTTCTTTCGCAGTGGTTAGGTAAAGGATGTTCTGCATCAAAGTTGTCCACTTAGAGTATATACCATCAACCAGATAATACCCCATTCGATATGCATGCCAATCACTAGAAAATTAACCGGGGCGATCGACCATTGACGATACTATTGAATACCAGGGAATAATTCAACACATTTATATCATTGTGTGAACCTGATATTTCAAAAAATGCAAGCCAGATCCACAAATCTTTTTACGCAACCGCTTCCAATATGAGAGTAACCCTAAATTGCATATGTCGTTAGTTTAAAAGGACCATAAAAATAGAATAAAGTTGCCTCCTAAAAAAATTAATTGACATTAATAAATGATAGCTTTAAGTTTATTTTATTTTTAATTATCACTTAAAAACCTTATTACTCAAAATTCAATTCTTTTAACATTTTCAGAACTTAATTTTTAGTTTTTTCAACTAGCACCTAAGAGGGAAAAAAAAAAAAAAACATTATTATTTATTTCTCCTCTCCATCGAGTAGAGGGTGAACTAGATACATATCTAATAAAAAAAACAGATAAAAGGTTAAAAAGATAAAAGGTCGTTGTTATTATTACACCAAGAACGTTTTAGCAACACTTCTCCATTAATTTGACAAACTCATTAAAGTCAATGAGTCCATCCCCATTTTCATCAAATGCACTAATCATATTAGTGCACTCCTCCACCTGTGATCTCTCCATTAGGCCTAAACTAATGACAACTCCCTGCAACTCAGTTACATCTATGAACCCATCTTGGTTCACATCAAACACACCAAAAGCTTCCTCCAACTCTTCAAAACAAGGCTCTTCATCATCAAACATTGTTGAAAACTCTTCTACACGAAACTTGTCATGATCAACACCAATTGGATCATATGATATGCCCAACCTGTCCATCACCATCTTTAGCTTTCCAAAGCAAAGTTGTTGATCACCAACAATGGGATTAATCTCACGATCAATGGGAATGCACTGCTGGCACTTCAGTGGCTGATCAGTGTTTCGGCTTTTCGTGTTGGTCCAAGTTTTCCATTTTGTGGAGATGAAAGCTAAGGGAGTTTGGAGAAAGTAGTGGACATCTGAGAGAAAATTGTGAACTCTGATGTCCCAGTAGAGGATTCTGAAGAAAGGTAGGAATTCCATTTGGAGAGAGAGAGAGAGAGAGATTATAGTGTTGGTGATACAAGGAATGCAATAGACACTGTTAATTTATATATGAGGACTTGGATTCTGTTTGAAGGTTTCTGAACGACAAAATTTTCTGTGTGTTTTCCTGGAAATGGTTGAGGTGTAACAACGAAGAGTGACTCTGTCACTGTGTGTCTGTGTGGGGAAAATCCCCATTAAAGGAGTATGAAAGGAGTCGTCTACCAAATGACTTTGAACTTTTGAAGGTGGTGGTAAAATATTCTGAACCTTCAGTGAAATTGCAAAATGCTTCGGATACACGTATCTTTCCTAAACGTGCTCTAATCAAGCCTTAGAAGCGAAGTTCAAATTTGTGAACATCCAAATATTAAAGGAGGAAAAGTGTAACAAATACATTCAATTTTAATAATTTTTAAAAACTGGTACAATTTTTAGATGAAAAACTCTCTCTGATTTTGGGAGTGTTGGAAGAGTGTTTATGTTGACTGTGTTGAGGGGTGCTTAATTTGGAAATCCCTAACTAATTGTTCAAAATTTTTATAAAAATAATAAGTAAATAAATAAAATATATATGTTTTAACTTTTATCTCAAAAATATTTTAATCGAAATTTGAATTGTTACTTTTATAAGGGTTTGGATGTGGGAGGTTTGACTTCTCGACTATTCCATCCTTTTAAATTACTGTAAATTGTTAATGTGGATCTGTCCGTATTTATAGAACGATACTACATATAAATTGTGAAGGAAAATTCAATCTTCTCTAACTAATTAAGGGTTGTTTGGCAGTTGCTTCTTCTTCTTCTTTTTTTTTTTTTTTTTTAGCTTGCTTTTGTTAAGGTAATGTAGTGAAGTAAAAGTTCGAAACATGCTTGGTAATGTTAGTTGTCATTTAAAAAGTATTGAAACACTTTTTTTAAAAAAGGCCAAAATTGGAAGCATAAAAATAATGTTGTAATGTTGTCATTTGAAAAGTATTGAAACACTTTAAAAAAAAAAAGGCCAAAATTGGAAGCATAAAAATAATGTTTTTGATTGTTTTTGCACTGTAGTAAAAATTTTGTTATAAAAAAAAATAATCTAAATGACATTTTTAACTAACTATTTAATTTTTCTTGAAACACTTTTTACAAAACATGCTTTTATGTTTTTGTTTTCAAAAATCTTGTAATAAATTTACGGTACCAGACAAGTTTTGAAATAATGTTGAACAAACTCGAAGGTAGAAATACTGTTTCTGTTTTAGGTCAAAGTAAAAACACAAAGCAAAAGCGATTGCCGAAAGGGCCCTTAGTGCCATAAAAAAAAAAAAACTCAAGGGATTGTCCTAGTTGGAAAAACTCAAATCTTGGTGCTTGATAAAGCATTAGGTCTCAAGATCGATTCTTCTTAAGTCTAAATATTTCTTTATGGACCTTACTCGTGAACATAACCCGAATTTTACTTGACCCGTGTGGGTACCTTGCACAGCCGGAACACCCTTATTGAAAAAAAAAAAAAAAAACACACACACACACACTCCTCCAAATACAGTAGTCTAAACAAGACTTGGATCGGAAAACCATGAAGAATATCCTTTTCCTGTGCATAGACACAAATTATGCAGAAAATCGATACATGAAGCTAAATTATTGGGTCCAAGGACTTGCATGGGTCACCACAGGTTGCAATTTTTTATTTTTATTTTTATTTTTATTACTATTGTATATATTAGCCAGTTAAATGCAGGCAGAAAAGGGTTCACCTAGATATACTTTTGATCAACAATATTCTTATGAGCAAGTATTGTGAATTCAATATCATAACATCAATAAATCTACAGTGGCCATGTTTGGACCAAGTGTTACTAGAATTAAGCTGTTCAATCAAATCACAACATTTTTTTTTTTTTTTTTTTTTACATTTAAATTAGAAGGAATTGAAAATTTTACCTTATTTAATTATTTATTGAGAATTGTATTCAAATAGTGTCGCTTTTCCTTAGAAAAAACAAACTTGCTGTATTATTTTACCTACGTAGTATAAAAACCATTTTGTCCAAAACTTCCATTTGGACAATGTGGTATTTAATCGTGCAACACCAAAAACTTTCTTTCTTTTTTTTTTTTTCACTACTAATTCCAAGCCTAAACAATGTTGTCAATCACTCAATCTTGGACTGATAACCCTTTTTATTTTTTTATTTTTTTTCTTTCCCGGAGTGGGATTCAAAGAAATAAATAATAATAATAATAATAATTTATTAATTAACTATAAAATATATTTTTTTACGAGATAATTTTTTTTTTTTTTTGGAAAATTGAAGTCAATTTATATAGTATTAACAAGTGTAGTACAAAGCCCACTAGAGAGTTAGCCAAAGGCTATCAAACCACAACCGGCCCAAAAGGACTTGGCCCAAAGGCCTACAAGACTTCAACACGGCAGTTACAATAGTCCCCAATATTCGGTTGCCATGGAGGAATGACTCCAGCATTCGTCCACAGCTGTCAACGCTGAGAGATGTCCGGTGGCTTCGGTGGTGGCCGGAATGTGGTGTCAGGTAGCTCCCATTCATCTGCTACTCTGTGAGGGTTGGTTGTATCCAAGATAATGGAAGAAAGAAGTTTGGATCTCACTGATTGTAGGGTCAGATGGAGAATTGAATCGGCAGAAAGGGACTTCTTCTCGAAGATCCGACGGTTACGTTCAGTCCAAATGTTGTAGACCAGGGAAGCAAGACACATTTTGGAGATTGAATTGCTGTAGAAATCATGGTTGCCATTCCAGTGGTGGGATGCCCAGGTTATCAATTCATTCCATGTGGAGGGAAGGATATGGAACCCACAACGCATTTGAAGAAATGTCCATAAGGGTTTGGCAAAGGTGCACTTGAAAAATAAGTGATCATGGGATTCTGGATCCTTGGAACAGAGAGGGTAGAGTGTGTGCATCTCCTATTCAGTGTTAGAAGTCTATTTTGAATGGCCACCCAAAGAGTGAAAGTATGCATGGGGGTTGAAGGTTTGGACCAGATCAATTTGGTCCAAGGTAGGGAAGGTATTTGGTGAAAGTGGTGTTTCAGTGTTGAGGCTATTGAGAAATTGCCTGAGGGAGAAGGACACCAAATGAACTTGTCCTTTCTGTGATGGTTGGGGATTGGAAGGGAAGAGTAGCACTGCAATTGGGCTAGTATATCAGTTATGGCATTTGGGAAAGACCATGTGGAGGTTGTGATGAATGAGCTTAGCTTTGTCTTGCTGTCATGTCCTGAATCATTGATTTGTTTCTTATATTCTTGATATAAAAGAACACTTGCAAGACTCTAAGACATAAAAGTATATTGCAATATGGTTTATCCATTTTAACAAGAGGTTCTTCTAAAAACACATTCAAGGTTATGTCACGTAGGCGAATAATATGGATAATAGTCCTGACAAAGCATTCTAGAATTCTTTGTAGAGTTGTATAGAATGGTATAACATTATCTAAAACAATTTAAAATTGTATAGTAACATCTAAATATATTAGATATTTTTTGTTTTTGTTTTTGTTTCGGAGGTATCTAGATATTCCCATTCCAAAATTCCAATAGATGGAATCCATTTCTTACCATTTAGTCTATAAATAGGAGTGGAGCTAATTTGTTATTTATCTTTCACCCACTGTAAAAGTTAGTTTCTCATTTTGTTATATTTCCTTCTCATGTCTTTAACGAACAAAACCATCCTTAAGAATGCATTCAAAGCTAATATATATCGCTGCTGTTGTTATTGTGACTTGCAAGAGCTATCACAAATTATCCAATTTTCAGAAACAGTATCCGTAACTAGAAGGTGGCTGCTAGTCTCTATAACAAAATAGAATAAGTTATCTTAATTGGAAGAGAACAACAAAAGTAACAAAGACATTTTAATTAAGAGTGAAAAAAAAAATCAAAAAATCAACCTTAAACATTGTGATTTAATTGTTTTTAAGAATTTGAGAATAAAATTGACAATAAAATGATAGACACTGTTATTTAATTGTTTTATTCAGCGAGTGAGCGAGAAAGAAACAATATCCATGATTTAATTGTTTTCTTGAAGCTACCTGGTAGAGCTATAAGACATATCCCGGTGCAAGTAAAATTCAAAACAATATTTGCAGAAAGGCATGAAGAACACACACTCTCAAGTTCCACAACATTTTCCCACGTTAATAATACTTTTGAAACCATTCCAATATAGCCACCCACTGCGGCCAAATTCTTACTTGTTAACAACTCCAACAACCTATAACCTCACTCAATGTAAGCACATAACTTCATCTATTTCTTTAAAAGAGTGCCCAAGAGGCTAGTTATCAGCAATGAACACAGCAAAACTATTTCAAAACAACACACAACAAAACAAAACAAACCCAATCCAACCTAAAAAGTGCAAATAGAAGAATCATGAAATTATCTAGAATGAATTCAAATCATGGTAAACCTGTTGTTGAGATGGAATTTAGATCTCGAATAGATATGTGCATTATTTCTAGCCATTTCATTTCTTGGTACAGTTTTTCAATGTTCAATATGTTTGAATATATGTCCCATTTATAATTTCTCTCTCTATTTTTTCTCTCCTCTCTCTAACCCTCAGCCGCCTCTCACCACTTAATAAACTCGGCGTGGTGTAATAAGTTCGCTGGGTGGGTGGGTTTCATGCCGTTTTGCTAGATCTGCTCTTGTTTGGCTTGTTTCTGGCTTGACAGGGTAGATCTATTATTTTGTTTCTGGCTAGATCTCTGATCTATGTCGGGTTTGGTATTCTCGCTTTTTTGTGCGGTGTTTGGGTGGTTTTCCCTCAGTCGGCGGCGCCTTGTGGATGCAGCCTTGAAACTATTGCCTTGATGATGGCCTAACCTTTGGGTCACTCCCGTTGCTGCTCTTCTCCATGGGTGGTCCGCTGGTGTGTTTTGGTTTGTTTTTCAACAAATCGAAGGCCTATTCTTCATTTTCTTTTTTTATTGTTTCTTGATTGGTTTGCCTTGGTACGTTGTTCATGGATATGTTTGTAAATGGTGTGTGGCTGTTTTTCTTGCCAGGATAAATATATATATATATATATATATATATATGTCCCATTTATGAAAATAAATTATTTCAATTTTGTTTTGTATTACATTTAAAGTGATACCATTTTGTGCTAATTCTTTGAGTAGGGTTAGCTTTTTACCATCAGAAGGTAATAGTACTGTTATTTGCATGACTTGCATTTAGGTTTTTACAATATGGGCCATTATTATTCTCACTAGATGCAGGGGCAGAGCTAGGATTGTACAGGAGAGAGAGAGAGAGAGAAAAAAAAAAAAAGAGAAAAAAAAAAAAAAAAAAAAACAA